>JAOXNR010053108.1:28811-46639 GCA_028571225.1 Parsonsia alboflavescens
GTTGTAATACACACACTGTGACTTCTTTCAACATTAGACTTCTCTTTTAGGTGAAGTGTGAGGACAAGTATATGGGACTCTCGTAGAAATTGATCTTCTGGCCTCAATAGTCTTGATAGAATTCTAGAATTCTATCAATCTTCTAAGTCTCTGTTTCAACCCCCTTATGAAGGTTATAATGTCATCAGCGAAACTCAACTGGGAAACAAGAAGGCTGATGTGATCTATGATGAAATCCTCAATTTCTCCCTCATACAAGAGTTTCGAATTACCTCTCCAACTCTCTAATAACCTGTTATGGAACATTTCTTACAGCTAATAAATAGATAGCCTTCACCGAGAGCACATGTTTAATCAATGTCAATCTGCCCCTCGTAGACACATACTTCCTCTGCCAACCATTAATGCATGCCTTAACCTTGTTAATGAGAGGCTCGTAGTATGCAATCTTACCTCTACCTAGAAATATCAGACAACCTAGATAGGTCATTGGCAACTGTTGTAATACACACACTGTGACTTCTTTCAACATTAGACTTCTCTTTTAGGTGAAGTGTGAGGACAAGTATATGGGACTCTCGTAGAAATTGATCTTCTGGCCTCAACAGTCTTGATAGAATTCTAGAATTCTATCAATCTTCTAAGTTTATGTTTCAACCCCCTTGTGAAGGTTATAATGTCATCAGCGAAACTGAACTGGGGAACAAGAAGGCTGATGTGATCTATGATGAAATCCTCAATTTCTCCCTCATACAAGAGTTTCGAACTACCTCTCCAACTCTCTAATAACCAGTTATGGAACGTTTCTTACTGCTAATAAATAGATAGCCTTCACCGAGAGCACATGTTTAATCAATGTCAATCTGCCCCTCGTAGACAAATACTTCCTCTGCCAACCATTAATGCATGCCTTAACCTTGTTAACGAGAGGCTCGTAGTATGCAATCTTACCTCTACCTAGAAATATCAGACAACCTAGATAGGTCATTGGCAACTGTTGTAATACACACACTGTGACTTCTTTCAACATTAGACTTCTCTTTTAGGTGAAGTGTGAGGACAAGTATATGGGAATCTCGTAGAAATTGATCCTCTGGCCTCAATAGTCTTGATAGAATTCTAGAATTCTATCAATCTTCTAAGTTTCTGTTTCAACCCCCTTGTGAAGGTTATAATGTCATCAGCGAAACTCAACTGGGAAACAAGAAGGCTGATGTGATCTATGATGAAATCCTTAATTTCGCCCTCAATCAATAGTTTATTTAATCCCCTTGACAACACCTCTGCAGCTAATATAAACAAGGTAGGGAAATAAAGGATCCCTTTGACGAACACTTCTTGTTGAAGGAAAAAAACCACACAATTTCCCATTGATGGTGACCAAGAATTTGTTAAAGGCTAAGCAATTGTGTATTAGGTTCAAGAAGTGACTTCCAACTCCAAACTTCCTTAACACCTCCAACAGAAAAAACCATTTCACCCTATCGAAAGCCTTTAACATACCTAGATCATATTTCCCTCCTCACATTTCTTGTTCAAGGAATGTATCAATTTGAAGGCCAAAAGAATGTTATTAAGGATGTTACTGCCCTTCACAAAACCCCTTGATTTAGGCAGGTCAAGTTGGGCAGTAACTTTGATAGATGAAGAGAAACTACCTTCCCAATTACTTGGGATGAAAAGTTGCAAAAGTCTACAAAAATTGCTAGGTTATCAACCTTTGGGATTAGGATAATTTGAGTTGAACTGAGTTGTTGAGACATCGACACCCCTGAACAAAAATCTCTCATTGCTAGGAAAGCCATCCACACCAGAGGCACTTTCTCCATCCAAACCAAACAATGCTGCCAGCACTTCCTCCATGTCTGGCAGTCCCAAAAGTTCTCTGTTCATATTTGAGCCAATTTCTTCCGTGGGGTTGCTGTAAAGCTCTTTGGATCTCTACCGATTCATCTGATAATAGTCCCGAGAAGAACTCCACTACCTCCCGCACGATATCCTGAGGTCTGATAAGCCAATTCATCTCCTTATTTTATAATTTTATAAATCTATAGTCCAGCCTTTCTTGCCTGCCGATATCTCAAGAAGTAAGACTTGTTTCCCTCACCTTCCTTCAACCATTTAATTCTTGTTTTTTGGAGCCTAAAAAACCTCTTAGATCTTTAGATGAACTACCAGTTCCACTCGTGCTTTGTGCAGGTTCTCTCAGTTCTCTTCCATGCTGTCAGCCATGTATATCTCTTCCAAGGTTGTTACCAAGCTCTATGTCGGTTGGACATTTGTTTCCACATTGCCGAATTTTTCTTGTTTCCAAATCATGAGTTCCTCCTTTAATCTGCATAATTTTCCAGCCAGCCAACACATGCCATCTCCCACAATAGTCTGTTACCAAGATACCTCAACTATTCCTCGTAAATCCTCGTGTCTTAGCCACATATTTTGGAAACGAAAAACCCTCGGCCCTTGAAGTCCAGTCGCTGCAATGGTCATGAGTAAGGGACTATGGTCTAAGGGAACCCATGATAGATGTTCCACTGAGGTACTATGGAACTTGTTTCGCTAGTTCTCATTCACCAACACTCTATCCAGCCGTCTCCAAAGGGGAGGGAAGATGGGTCTAGACCACGTATAGTTACTACCAATATAAGATAAATCTAGAAGTCTACAATGCTCAATGTCGTCGTTAAATTCCCTTATTAATCATGTTGCTAGAGCGGACAATAAGCTTTCCTCTAGGGTCCAAACTACGTTGAAGTCCCCTCCTACCCCCGGCGCCCCAATCGGCCATAGAACTGTAGCCAAATCTGAAACTTCTGTCATCTCCATCCACAACATCCTATGAGCAATATAATCACATGCTGCATAAACAAAAGACAACGTACATACTTCCTCCAAGCCCATGTACTTTTCCACTGAAAACGACAACATTTGATTTGAATCTCACAAGACATTTATCAGCAATTCAAAGCACCAAAATAACAAAATCTTTCCATTGCAATTCAAGTAAAAATGTGGCATTTTGTGTTCAATTGCATAAGAGGCAATCCTTGCGGAATTCATCATAGGCTCTAATATGGCTCCTATCTGAGGTTTATTCACTGCAATATGGTTTTTGAGTTTATCCAAAGGGGTAGAATTACCTATACCGGTTATAGTCCATATTAGAAACTTCTTCATATAGATTGATTGGAGGAAAAGATATGAGAGGATTGTTATCTTGTGACCACATTTGAAGGAGGAACCTCTTTCTTCTTCTTGACAATATTTGGTGCTGCTAACTGGACATAACTCATCTTTAATAACTCCACGTGCAAATTTATTCCCTTGCAACGAATTCCAAGTTCCTATCTTCCCTATTTTGGGTTAAATGCAGTTTTCCATTCAACTCCTGGCTAAACACAAATACGATGATATCCACTCCTTAAATCTATCTTCGAAAAGATACACGCCCCATGCAACTGATCAATCAATTCATCAAATTGGGGAATTGGGAATCCACACCTGATAGTAATCTTGTTCACTGCCCGACTGTTAATGCACATCCGCCACAAACCATATTTTTTCAGCACCAATAACTCTAGTACTACACAAGGACTCATACTCTCTCTGACAAACCCCTTCTCCATCAGCTCTCGCACCTGCCTTTGTAATTCCTCATGTTGTTGTGAACTCATATGATAGGCTGCCTTATGCAGAATTGCAACCCTCGGCACGAAGTCTATACAGTGTTGAATATCCCTCATAGGTGGCGGTCCTAAAGGCATCGCCTCTGGCATTACATCGGCAAATTCTTGCAACAAAGGAATAATCTCCTCAGGAAACTCGGAATGATCTATGTTTTGCTCCATAACCAAAAAGGCAAAAATCTCCGTCGCCTTGATCACCTCTTCATGAAAATCAACTCTAGACAACAGAACCTTTGCCGCCTCTTTCCTCAAATCCGAAGGACCCAATGTAATGCTTTGGCAATCCTTGCTGAAAGTGTAAGTGTTCTGGAACTAGTCATGCTTCGTTCGTCGATCATACTTCCATGGCCTCCCTAGTAGAATGTGATAAGCATCCATGAGAACAACGTCACACCATACCTCATTAGCGTACCTCTTCCCGATCGAGAACTGTACCAGGCACCGCTTGCTGACTTTAACTTCATTGCCCCTCTTTAAACATGATAATTTGTAGGGCTATAGATGCTCAACTGTTTCCAATCCTAATTTCTCGACCATTGTTGTCGAGACCACGTTCTCGCAACTGCCGCCATCAATAATCATGTTACACACCTTTCCCCTGGCAGTACACCGAGTATGGAAGATGTTATGTCACAGCCAAGACTCTTCTTCTGCAGCCATGTTTAGCAATTGCCGAATCATCAGGGATTCTCCCAAATCTGCATATACGATTTCCTCCTCTTTCTGAGCTCCCTCGGGGTCCACTTCTCCCTGATCGAAAATCAACTTTAGCAACTCCTTGCTTAGCATCATGAACTGCCTGTTTGGGCAGTCTGTGACAAAGTGCCCAAAACCTTGGCACTTAAAGCTAAGCTTGGCCACTACATTGTGGCCGGGTCCTTGCTGGTTCAGCCTTGCATATTGTCTTTGGCCATTGCCTTCCCCTTTTCACCCGTGTTCACAACTACTGTCGCTGAAGATGATTCCCAGCTAAGTTTATTTTGGAATCGACTTAAAACCCTAGAGCCCAAACTACCGCCCTTCCGCCTAAGCTGCCCTCGACCTTCAAGGCCAATTTGCAAAAATCCTCATATTTCCAAAACTGTTGTAGTTGAACCACATCAGTAATCTCAAATTTCAACCCTGATAAGCCGCCCCTCGACCTTCTTCGGCAACCTCGAACCTCAAGCGCAACTGATCAAACTCCGTGATGTATTGCTTGACTGAAAGATCCTGCTGCTTAATGGAATGATAAATAATAAACGCCTCTCGCCAATAGTGTACCAACAAGAACTTCTACCGCAGTAGTTTTTTCATCTTGTCCCAAGTCAAAATTTTTTACTTTCCCTCTCTGGCCCGTTGCTTCTTAATGTTCTCCCACCAAATCGAAGCATGTTTCCGCAATTTAATCACCACAATCTTAACATTCTGTGTCTCCTTCAAATCTCTAAGATCGAAAATCCTCTCCACCGTATGTAACCAATCAAGAAATTCTGGAATCTAAATTTTCATGCCGAAATTTTGGAAAGAAGATGGTTGTCGACCATGTAATTTTGGTCAATTTTGTCACCCTCGGTTCAACGCCGTAAACAGATTTTCATCTTTCTCCTCATCTTCCAATTCAATATCTAATTCCACACCCTCCTCGGACTGAACATCCAATTGCGCCTCCGCCAATTGCCGCTCCAAGTCCTGGATTTGCCTTCTCTGTTTTGTGTTTTCATTTTTGACTTCCTGTAGGTCTCATTGAAGAGGCAGTTTGTCTTCCTCAGGAACAACTCTGTGTCCCTTTCCAGCATGACATCATCCACGACGTCCACGAATCTGCGCAACCATTGATTTCAGCAACCTGAGGCTCTGATACCAACTAGTGCACGAACAATATCGAAAAGAATGAATAAACAGAAGAAAAGCTGAAAAACTACGAAAACTCTCTATGATGTCCACGAATCTACTCAGCCATTGATTTCATCAAGCTGAGGCTCTGATAGCAACTAATGCATGAACAATATCGAAAAGAATGACTAAACAAAAGAAAAGCTAAAAAACTACAAAAACTCACTAGTTTTCGAAAAACGACCAGAGTGGAAAATTATCAATTAATCAAAAGCTGCCGAAAACAATGAGAAACGAAATATTTAAAGCCCTAAACAAATCCTAAACCTTATCGGAATTTAAAATAATGAAATTACAAAAATACCCCTAAAAACAGGAAAATTACTATAAAGCCAATAAAAACAAAAAAATGCCCAAAACACCATCAAGACGATTTCGTGTGGCCGAAAAATGCCCTGCATCATAGCATAGCAGTGGCTTTTGTTCGTTGGGCCGTTTCTGGTCACCCGGTCAAATTTAAGCTTGATCCGCGCTCGGACCAGTCACCTTGGGAATCGTACATGGCATCAAATTACTACGTTAAACGTCATTTAGAAGGATTAATAGATGACTCGTCATTTGACTACTAGAAATATTATATTTTATTAAAACTATTTTATCTTTTATTTAAAGATTTTTAGTCCTTTTATACAACTCTGCCTTCTTCTATAAATTATCTCAAAACCGTTTGCTGCTCCTTCTTTCTCATTTGATCATTTTATTTGTCAAACAACGTATCTCAGGCATACACTTCTCTTTTTCTTTAATAGTTATATCTTCACCTAATTAGGATCATATCTCTATAATCAGGAGGTTTGTGGCTGCCCATTTATGGCATTATCTTTATGCAGGTAACTAAAACTTTTTTTAGCATGTTTGTATTTTTTATTTTTTTACTACAAAATTTTATCTCCATGTTTCTTTAAATTGGTAATCGTTACAAGATATTTGTTTTATTTTGATATTAAATTTTATTGTTCTACATAGGTGAATAGGAACTTTACAATTTACAAGAAAATTGGAAGTGGATAAACGTACCAAGCTACAATTTTTGCTTTTCTTATCCTTCTAAATAAATTTACACTTCTAACAATTTATTGTTGATGGAGTTTTATTATTTTATTCCGGTATATTTTGAGTTTTTTTTTTTAAAAAAAAAATTATTCAAAATCTCTAAAATTCAATTTTTAATCATTATTTCCACAGATAATTCTCAAAGTGTTGATCGAGCTTACATATTTTTAAGAAAAAAAAAAGGTAAAGAACCATCCAATAATGATATAGTTTATACGCGAAACTTACCAAAAATCTAAAACTCCCCTCTTCTAGAATTGAATGTTCCAATTTGACTTGCACACATTGAAGAAAAACGTTTGACTAAATTCATTAACACATTACACTGCCAATTTTCAAAATAAATTTTTGACTAGTTTAGGAAAGGGAACATTCAATTTTGGACAACCTAAAATAGAAAATGGGACTTTCATTTCAGGACAGATTGAGTATTGTTAGATATTTGTGTTGGCTATTATTTTTGAAATTTAGAGTCACACAGTTCTTGAAAATTTATTGGGATACTGATGTATTGGTTATGAGCTTTACAGATTGTTCAAATCAATGGTTGAGTTGAATTAGGAGCTTATTAAGATCTTTAGGGATTTCTAAAGTAATCCTTAAGATTGAGAGATGATTTGTTTGATATGTATCTCTTAAGATTTGTGAAGTTAGATATTCCTTGATTGATTATCCTAAATTGATAACTACATATTTATCTAAATTGGATGTTTCCTTACTTATTAATATATTGTAATTATTTTTTAGGAATATCTCTTATATCTTTTTTCACTGCTATCATTTCCAAACTTTGAGTGATCCAGATTGATGATGATGTATTTGTTATGAGTCGTTAAGTTGGATTAAGCTTCTCAAAGACAAGTATTCCTTGGTTGATAATACTGAAGTTATATTTATCTAATTTGGATATTCTCATATTTAATGATATATTGAGATTATCTTTCAGACTGGAATATCTCTTATCCTTTTATATTGCCATCAAGATCATCTTTGAGTAATAAAGATTGAAGATGATGATTGAATAATGTGCAGAGAAGTCCTTGTTGAAAATTCTTATAAATATTAGGTAGAATATTTATGGTAGCAGAACTCGGGGGGAGTTTCTCAACCTCAGTATTGGAAACTGTCACAGGAGTGTTACAACGGTTCATGTGGAACAGTTCCAGAACTGAAGGGGAGCTCGGCTTCTGGAGAAGCTTTGTTATCTTCAGAGGGATTCTAGAAGATGTTGCGATATATGCAGGAGGTATTCTTGCTATGAGTTTGTAAGGAGAAACTTTGTATAGAGTAGTGATAGATTAGAGGGATTCTATTGTTCTATACTATGCCTATTGTAATGCTTTTATTGTAGTGGATTTTTTAGGTGGACTTAGCCTTGAGGAAGTAGCCTACGATTGGATTTATTCCAATGGGGTGAACCTCGTTAAATCTTGGTGTTCGTTTATTTTCACTAAATTTCTATACTCTGCTTATTAATTACAACTTAATTGATTAATTGCTAGCCAAAGATTCTATCAATTCATATCAGAGCCATACAGTAACGAATTGGTGAAGGATCTTGGATTTAGAATCTTTTTGTGCAGCAATGGGTGCACTACAAGAAGGAGGATCTGTGAGTAAGCCATCTCTTCTCAACGGATCAAATTATTCTTATTGGAAGGCTCGGATGACTGCGTTTTTTAAAGCACAAGATGAAAAGGCCTGGAAATCAGTCCGGAAATAATTGACCACCCCCCCTAGCCCAAAAGACCAGAAGAATTAGCTGAAGAATAAAGGTATCTGGACAGAAGAAGAGGATAGAGAAACTAATTTTAATTCAAAAGCTCTTAATGCTATATTTAACGCAATTGATATTAATCAGTTTTGTTTGATTGCTCAATGTATTTCAACTAAAAAGGAATGTACAACCTTATAAACAGCACATGAAGGAACATCAACTGTGAATTGCTCCAAACTACAAATGATAAGTTGTCAATTTGAGAAATTACAGACGAACAAAACTGAAACTATTGCTGATTTTCATGCAAAATTGAGTGATCTAGCTAATGAGTCTTCAACGCTTGGAAAGCAAATGACTAATGAAACATAGGTACGCAAAACTCTGAGATCACTTCCGAAACTCTTTGCTCATAAAGTAACTGCAATTGAAGAAGCAAAGGATATTGATACGATCAAATATGATGAACTGATTGACTCATTACAGACCTTCAAGATGAACTTTAAACCAAATTCCGATCAATTAAAAAACAATACTGGAAATAAGAAAATCCCTGATAAGTCTTCTTTTGAAAATACTGATTCTAAGATCAGAACTAACAAAGGAATACAGTGTAGGGAATGTGAAGGCTATGGCCATATTCAGGCTGAATGCGTAACTTACCTGAAAAAACATAAGAAGTCGTTTGTTACTAGCTGGAGTTATGGGGAACAAACTGATGAAGATGAGGAAAGAATTGAACAAACAGTTAATTTTGTTGCTCCACATGGTGATGTTGTTTTGTAAAAATGTGACAATTCAGGTATGACAAATGTTGAACTAGATGAAGGGACAGAGCTAAGATAATGTTTTCCTGAATTAACTGACATAGATAGTGACAGTGAACTCACCCCTGAGGAAATGCTGGAAGCCTATGAAGAGTTGTTCAAACGATGTATTGAATTGAACAAACTAAAGAGAGAACTAGAACTTAAAGTAAAGATACTTATGTCTAAGAAAGAACAATTGAAAACTAAAATAGAGGTTTCGATTGTAGATTGTGAAACAAAGGAGCAGAAATTTCCAGAATTATCAAAGGAGCTTGACAATATAACGAAAAATGTGGGGATGATGAACAGTGGCACAGAAAAGCTAGATCAAACATTAGCAGAACAACGACAGACACTTGATCATTGTGGTTTAGGCTATGATGACTGTGTTCTCAAAATAGAAAACTCAAAGGGTGAAAAAGTCACACTCACAAGGTACTAACATGCTAAGATATTTAGCCAAAGGTAAGAAAAAGTTGATTGTACCTGCTTGTCACTACTGTCTTCGAAGAGGACATATCAAACCAAACTATTTTGAGATGTTGTTTAACAATATCCCTCACAAGTCACTAACACAACACCAAGTTTGGAATCACAAGCTTAAACAAGCGTGGGCTAAGAAAAATAGGCATGAATGTTTGGCTGGATTTATGTCTTTAAGAGTGTCTGATTCGGATCCATGGTTCTTTGATAGTGGCTGTTCTCATCACATGATCGGTAAAGAGGAGTATCTGAAAGATTATCGTGACTGCAATCTTGGTCAAGTTACTTTTGGTGATGGTAAATAGGGAAAAATCTTGGGAAAAGAAACTCTTATGGTAATAGGAATGCCTCACCTTCAAAATTTTTTTTAGTAGAAGGGCTTCAAGGTAATTTAATCAGCATTATTCAGTTGTGTGATGACGAGTTGTTTGGTAAGTTCAGTTAGGATGCATGTCATGTGTATGATGAAAATAAAAACTATGTACTGTTTGGTACTAGATCCTCTAGTAACTATCATACTACTAATACAACTATATCATATAACGGTGCAAGTCATGATTGTATTAAATTGTGGGATGAGAGGTTGGGACATGTAAACTTCAAACAACTAACTGACATTTCTGTTATGGGTACTGTCAAAGGAATTCTAGATCTTGGTGGTACAAGTGTCGTGTGTGAATCTTGTCAACTCGGAAAACAGAAACATCAAACACACAAAGTTGTCAATTTTATTACTTCTTCTCGTCCACTTGAATTATTACATATGGATCTCATGGGTCCTGTGCAGGTTGAAAGTGTGGAAGGTAATAAGTATGTGTTTTGTATGTGTAGATGATTTTTCAAGATTTACTTGGGCTGACTTCCTTAGGGAAAAACCAAATTCATTTGAGTCATTCAAAAGATTATCCATGCGATTAATCACCGAAAAAGCTGATGTTTATGGAAAAATTGTTTGCATTAGAAGTGATCATGGAAAAGAATTTGAAAATACCATTTTCACTAATTTCTGTGATAATCATGGCATTTTGCATGAGTTCTCTGCACCAAAAACACCACAACAAAATGGTGTTGTAGAAAGGAGAAACAAGACTCTACAAAAAATGGCTAGGGTAATGCTATGTGCTAAAGGAATAACATCAAAATTTTGGGATGACACTAAAAATACTTCCTGTTATATCATTAATCGTGTCTATTTCAGAGCAAGAATAAAGTTGACTTCCTATGAAATTTGGAAAAGAAGGAAACAAAACGTTCATTATTTTCATGCCTTTGGAAGTAAGTGTTTTATTTTAAATGATAGAGATAGGCTTGGTAAGTTTCATCAAAAGAATGATGTTGGTATTTTTCTTGGATATGCAACAAATAGTCAGGCTTATAGAGTACTTAATCAACGTGCTGGAAAAATCATGGAATCTGCTAATGTTGTGTTTGATGAACTACAGGGACTTTACAAAAGCCGAAAGATGAAGAAACAGGGAAATGTTGTACCCAAATGACAGGACAACAAGAACAATCAACAGATGAAGAACAGGGTTCCCCCAATGACTTAGAGAGGTCCAGTATCAAGCTTGAGACAGTTCAATCCACAGGAAATCAAACAAGTTCAACAGATGATAAAATCCATGTAAGAACAGAGGCACAAACAGAAACAGGTAAGAAGATTGAGAGACAAATCTCCTCTAGAATACAAAAAGCACATCCATTGGAAGAGGTAATCTGAGATTTGGAGGAAGGAATACGCACAAGAGGTAAGGTTAGAGTTAACTATAGAGAGATGATTAGCTCTGTTTGTTACTTCTCTACTATAGAACCAAAAAAAGTAAATGAAGCCTTCAAATATAACTGTTGGATTAATGCTATACATGAGGAATTAGAACAGTTCAATAGATTGGATGTTTGGTCATTAGGACCAAGACCTGAAAATATGAATTTCATTGGTACAAAATGGATTTTTAAGAACAAAACAAATGAGTCTGGAAACTTTGTTAGAAACAAAGCTAGATTAGTAGCTCAAGGATACGCGCAAGTAGAAGGTATAGATCTTGATGAAACATTTGCACCTATGGTTAGAATGGAATCTATTAGGATATTGTTATGTGTTGCTTGCCTTCATCAATTTAAGTTGTATCAAATGGATGTCAAAAGTGCCTTCTTAAATTCTATTCTAAGTGAAGTGATCTATGTTAAACAGCCTAAGGACTTTATTGATCCCAAATTTCCAGATCATGTGTTTCAATTGAGAAAGGCATTATATGGTATAAAACAAGCCCCTCAAGCATGGTATGAAAGGTTAGCAAAATATCTATTGCAATAAGGTAATGAACTAGGGGGAGTTAATAAAACCTTGTTTGTAAAACGGTTTTCCGATGATATTTTAATTGCTCAAATATATGTTGATGATATTGTGTTTGGTTCTACTTTTATCCAACACACAGATGCCTTTGTGAAACAAATGAAACAAGAATTTGAAATGAGTATAGTTAGTGAGTTGACATATTTTCTGGGATTGCAATTTAAACAATTTGCAGATGGGATATACATCTCACCAAGCAAATATGCAAGAATATTAGTTAAAAGATTTGGTCTCGAAAAGGCTAAAACTATTAGAACACCTATTTGTACTAATTTGAAACTTTCTAAAGACAATGTAGGAACAGCTGTGGATTCAAGTCTGTATCGAAGTATGATTGGGAGCTTGTTATATCCTATAGCAAGTAGACCAGACCTATGTCTCAGTGTTGGCATCTGTGTCAGATATGAAGCAAATCCCAAAGAGTCACACCTGATGGCAGTCAAAAGAATCATTCGATATGTTAATACCACATTCAATTATGGCATCTGGCATACAACTGACATTATAGCGTTTTTGGCAGGTTTTAGAGATGCAGACTGGGCAAGAAACCTGGATGATCGTAAGAGCACTTTTGGGGGATGTTTCTAATTTGGAAACAATCTAGTTTCTTGGTGTAGCAGGAAGCAGAACTCAATTTCATTATCAATAGCTGAAGCTGAATACATTGCAACTGGAAGTTATTGTACACAACTATTGTGGAAGCAACAAATGCTAAAAGATTACGGTATTGTACAGGATATGTTTACTGTGTTTTGTGGCAATAAGAGTACTATTGATATTTCTAAGAATCTTGTTCAACACACTCACACAAAACACATTGACATAAGACATCACTTCATTAGAGAATTGGTAGAAACTAAGACTGTTGTTATTGAGCATGTATCAACGGAAAAACAACTGGCTAACATTTTTTCTAAACGTTTAGATACTAAAACAATTGAATCATTTAGGAAAGCTTTAGGAGTATGTTTTATTGATGTATGAATAACACTAGTATGACAGTTGCCTTGAAGCATAATGGTTTAGCAGCATTATCTTATTTCGATTTTTTTCTTCATCATTATTAAAGATTTTTCATTCTTAAATTTTGCCTATAAGGAGATTGTCAAAATATCTTTCATAAAACTAGAATTTTGCTTTGTTTACACAGACATGATTGATTTCTACAGTTTTCTTTTAAAGAAATAATAAATCGAATGACGAGGAGGAACAAGGGAATGTCACTTATTTTTTTGAGAAAAGTGTTACCCACACTATCTCAGTGGAAGTGTGAAAACTATCTCAGATTTGTTAGATGCCAAAGAGGAACAAGGGAATGTTAGTTCAGCTTAAATTACATATTTTCTGAGAAAAGAGTTACCACCACTTTTGTATACAATAAACTAAGCATAAAAATTCTTGAAAAGAGCTACATTAGTGGGTGTGTGAAAACCATCTCAAATTGAAGGATCTTGCTGATTTCCGTCATGTACACACACCTTCACTGAAATTCTGGTACATTGATAAGGTATTTTCTCTCTTTATATTCTTAATTCAAGTTTAAAAAATCTTTAACATGCGTAGGAAATTTGATCTTATCAGGATAATCAAGCTGAACTTATCTTCTTGAAGGAGACTATCTGTCTTTTTTTATTTAAAAAAAAAAAAAAAATTTCTCTCTAAAGTTTTCCTGGGTGATATTCTGTTTAAAATTCTATTGGTTAGTGTAATGTCCATGGCAATTCAAATACCTTGATTCATGCTCAGAGTCTATTAGTCTCAGTTTATATCAAAATTGGTCTTTCTATCTACCTGCATTAAGAGTTTTATTCTCTAATAAATCTATCTTTAAGTCACAAATATTACTTGCATTTATCCCGATGTTCATCTCTGATCTTCATGATTGTCAAAGAAGGGATTTTCAGTTTTCTTCTCTTCCGATTTCGTTTCACCATTTGGTTGTATTTCTTTGTCAATCTTCACAAGATTTTACAGAAACTATTTGTGGGTACCTTTGATTCCACTATGGTGCGTGTAAACCATGTTGCTCGGAAGTAGAAAGATGGTATCACTATTACTTCATCAACATCTAGTTCCACACCTCCTACCGACGTGACTCCAACCAGTGGTCCCGATGACATCTTTGGTCTCCCTCAAGATCCGCGACTTTAGAAGGTACGAAATTCAAAATGTTGAAAGTCCTCTGTTTGAGAGGATTTATGTCAATGGTCATGTGTTTGTTTTTTGTTCCAAGCTTGATTCGGGAATATTTGGGTTTTCCAAGTACTGATACTTTTTCTAAGTCTAGAGAATCTTCCTTTTTGAATTTTGATGATACTGCTTTTGAGATAACTGGAGATCACATATTTGGGTTTTCCAGGTACTGATACTATTTCTAAGTCTAGAGAATCTTCCTCTTTGAATTTTGATGATACTGCTTTTGAGATAACTGGAGGTCACATTCATCAATGGCCCCTTAGATTCCTTGCATTCATTATTCTATTGTTCCTTGCAATAGTACTTCTTTTGATCTAGGAGAGCACATATTTGATTTTATCTACGGCTATCAACAATGAGACAAGACCTCTGGAAGTCTGCCCCAGGTAGTAACCATCTTGGAACAGGCTATTGCTGCGGCTCTTACTACTTGAGCTAATGATTCCACCTCTGCTTCCTCATTCCCTGACTAAAGTTTGGTAATCATGTTGGCAACAAGGGGGAGAAAATTGTTACAGGTTTTTGTTTTCTATTTGTGTTCTTTTTTTTTTTTTTTAATCAGTGCTTCTAGGACATTACTACAGTTGTTTCCACTTGTTTTCTTCAAGTGAATTGGATGATAGTATTTCTAGTTATGTTTTATTATGTTGCTACTGATATTGCAGATTCCCTGGTATTATATTACTAGTATTTTGGTTCCTACTGCATTATTATAACCTAGGTTTTACAGATTCTAATTTTTATGGTTATTGATTCAAGAACCTTAGTGTTTATGTGTTTGTCAAAATAATGCCAAAGGGAAAGTTTGTTAGATATTTGTGTTGGCTATTATTTCTTAAACTTAGAGTCACATGGTTTTTGAAGATTTATTGAGATACTGATGTATTGGTTATGAGCATTACAGATTGTTCAAATCAATGGTTAAGTTGAATTAGGAGATTATTAAGATCTTTAGGATTCTCTAAAGTTATCCTTAAGATTGAGAGATGATTTGTTTGATATGTATCTCTTAAGATCATTGAAGTTAGGTATTCAATGATTGATTATCCTAAATTGATAATTCCATATTTATCTAAATTAGATGTTTCCTTACTTATTAATATATATTAATTATCTTTTAGGAATATCTCTCTTTTCACTACTATCCTTTCCAAACTTTGAGTGATCAATATTGATGATGATGTATCTGTTATGAGTGGTTAAGTTGGATTAAGCTTCTTAAAGATAAATATTCCTTGGTTGATAATACTTAAGTTATATTTATCTAATTTGGATATTCTCATATTTAATGATATATTTAGATTATCTTTCAGACATGAATATCTCTTATCCTTTTACATTGCTATCAAGATAATCTTTGAGTAATAAAGAATGATGATGATGATTGAATAACATGCTAAGAAGTCCTTACTGAAAATCCTTATAAATATTCGGGAGAAGATTTATGGTAGCAGAACTCGGGAGGAGTTTCTCTAAGTCACTATCGCAAACTGTCACAGGTGTGTCACAAGAGTGTTACAACGGTTCATATGGAACAGTTCCAAAACTCAAGGGGAGTTCGGCTTCGGGAGAAGCTTTGTCATCTTTAGAGGGATTCTAGAAGATGTTGCGATATATACAAGAGGGATTCTTGCTGTAAGTTTGTAAGGTAAACTGATTAGAGGGATTCTATTGTTCTATACTATACCTATTGTAGTGTTTTTATATTAGTGGATTTTTCAGGTGGACTTAGCATTGAGGACGTAGCCTAAGATTGAATTTATTCCAACTGGGTAAACCTAGTTAAATCTTTGTGTTCTTTATTTTCGCTAAATTTCTATACTCTGCTTATTAATTACAACTTAATTGATTAATTGCTAGCCAAATATTCTATCAAGTATAAAATAGATTTCTAAAGCTTTATTACTAAGATCAAAATAGTCTAATGAATTTTTTAAAAAAGTTAGAATAAAAACATTCAATATTTAAAATAAAACTTATAAATAGCATTATTATAGACCGTCTAATGCACATGCCTTTAACTGGTTCAACATAGTTTTCAAGATAGTTTTCTTTTCTTTTGAAAATGCAAAAATCAAATCTCACTAAGATTTCATAATTCAAAACAGATTTCGAGAGGATATTCTCCCCTTCTTCTCAATTCGTAAACTATACTCCAGCTTAACATTCATCTCTTAATGGAATCTCAAGAGTATACATGTCCTTAAATGCACTAGGCGTCAAATCAGATTGTTATACGATTCATATCGTGATGATTTAATGGTTTTCCGTCCTTAAATCCTCAACCCAACACTCAGCTTTCCTCAAATTCAAATCTTAGACAATTCTTGGTCTTCCTCGAGGTATCAAACTCACAAGGTTTGAAATTGCCTATATTTAATATGTGGTTTCCAAGATCAACATACCAAAAGGATGATTCAAACCTAATTTATCCAACCTAAAATTCAATACAATCTTAAGTTGACCTCATGGTGTGATTGAAAGGGATTTCTTCCGAAGCATTAGAGGGGAATAAGATCAATTTAATGTCTTAATCTCATAAATCCTCAGTCAAAATGTATATCCAAAACCTAGGTTCTAATACAAAAATTTGTAACAACCCTCTTAAGTCTAAAGCTCACTGCACTCCTAGAGGTGCATTAAGTTCTATGAGTGGATACCGAACTGCTAGATCAGAGGGAGTTTGCTAAGGCGGGGCACTAATAGGTGAGACAAAGAAAATTTCAACCTTAATAGACTGAGAAATCAAGTACTTATCCCTACTAATTAAATAGAAAGTAGTGGATATTACAAAGTCCATCAAAATGGTATTTCGAGTATAATGCCGGGCACGATTCTCTAGGCCACTGGTTCGAGCTTGGATCGGGCTCAAATTTGACTAGGTGATCCGAAACAGCCCAACAACCAAAAGACACTACTATGTTGTGATGCAAGGAGTTTTTTGGCCATCCGGAATCGTCTTGATGGAGTATTGGATATTTTTCTATTTTCAATGGCATTGTCAGAATTTTTCAATTAAGTGGCGGTTTCGTAATTTACTGTTTTCTAGGGGTATTTTTGCAATTCCTTTATTTTTCAATTCCGATTAGGTTTAGGGTTTATTTTTCGCTTTAAATATTTCGTTTCTCATTGTTTTCAACAACTTTTGATTAATTAAAATTTTCGACTTCGGTTATTTTTCCGAAAACTTGTGTGTTTAAGAAGAATTTTCCAGCTTTTCTTCTGTTTAGCCATTCTTTTCGACATTGTTCTTGCATCAGTTGGTATCAAAGCCTCAGGTTGCTGAAATCAATTGCTGAGTAGATTCGCGGATGCCATGGACGACATCGTGCTGGAAAGGGACGTGGAGTCATTAATGAGGAAGATGAACCGTCGAGAACGAAAAAACAAAACGGAGAAGGCTAATCCATTACTTGGAGCGGCAACTAGTGGAGGCGCGGTTGGATGTTCAGTCTAAAGAGGGTCTGGAATTGGAGATTGAATCTGACGATGAGGAGGAAGATGACAACCCATTTGTGGCATTGAACCGAGGGTGATCAAACCAACCGGAACTGTTGGGATTTATTCCAATCTTAATATGTAATTTTATACATATTAGCATAACATGCAATAAGGTCCAAATTGATTTAAATAGGTGATCTGTGTGTTGGGACGTT
>JAOXNR010053110.1:0-14904 GCA_028571225.1 Parsonsia alboflavescens
ACTTTAAATTCTCCCCCCCCCCCCCCCCTCTCCAAATTCTATAGCAGCTGAATTTTTCCTATTCATCCTGCTAATTCTTTAAGCTTAATGTTTGCAAGTACTTGAAAAGATATCTTTTGATTTGGGTGTGTTTTCTTTAGTTGCGTATGTTTGAGGAGCCGTACAAGTATGAAGTAGCTATAAAGGATGAAGCTCTAAAACAGAAAACAGCAGTCCAACAGCTGCTGCATTTGAAATCTCAGGTAGATAAGTCTCCACTTTGGAATTATATGTGGTAAGCACATTGCAGGTGGATGCTCAGATTAAACAATGTCCTTAGCATCCCGATAATATTATTGCAGGAATTGGATAGGGCAAATTTTGAATTCAAGAGGCTGCAGGAAAGAAATATGGCCTTGGCCGAGGAACTTGCAGCCCTGAAGCTATAAGATATTGGCATGAAAGCAAATGATATTATACTGTTATTTCTATTGAATTCTTGAGCTTATAGGGGATTTACGGTTTATAATCCAGAGTATCTGATTTGAACTTGGAGGAGGTGAAGTTTGCTTCACTAGGTAATGATGGAAATAAGAAAGAGACAATTGATGTTTTGAAGAAATCATCGGTCAGCTGTAACAAGTATGTCATTAATTTATTATGTTCCTTTCTTTTTTTTCCCCATTTGATCATGTAATGTTTTTTTCAGGCCCAAATTTAGTAGGTGTTTCAGACAACAGGTAGCACAGAACTACTGATTTCCTCATCATAGCATTATCTTTGTGAAATTCCCAGATGTACCATACTATGTTCCCTTTTTCATGCGATCTTTTAGCCATAACATTAAAAATTACCTTTCCATAGTGCTGGAAATTGGTGCTTGTGCGGGCTACTTTGTGCTATTGCTAGTCAATGTGTAGAAGATAACCCCTCTCCTTTCCAACCTGAACTTGCAAAAAAGTCTCTTTCTTTTGTTCTTCTTTCTACTTCCTTGGTTCATAAAAATAGAAAATCTCTTTATACCATGTGAAGTCTCTTAATTACTTAGCTTGGATCATTTTTTCATTTCAATTTTCATGAGTATTCCAAGAAGTCATCTACATATAGGTAGAGTAGATACATATATTTGAGATGTCTGTTTCCATATGGTAACTGGCCATATAATTGTGTTCGCCTGCTTTTTTGCATTTTTCAAACATGAGTCTCCTCTTTTATCAAACATTATCCTTTCTTTCTGCACCCTTCAAATCCACATAACCCCTATCCAGCCCGTCTCTTGCTAGAACATCCAGGGATATCTGTAAAGAATAGACATGATACCCATTTTGGCTTTGGTAGGAGTTGCATAGAATTGATGACTAAGAGTAACATACTCGGAAGAGGAGAAGCCCTCTCTCTTAACAAACTTGATAGGGCCAAAGAGAAGATTAAGAAGCTAAAGGCAAGCTCATCTTTTCCCTAAATGAATTGCACATAATTACTGTACGCTGAGTTCAAACTAACGACTTTTTATGTATTATTTAATAGGGAGGGATCCAGGAACTTGAATTAGCTGTTGAACAAAAAGATAACTATGCTTTGAGAACTCTGAAAGCATCCAAGGAAGCCACATATAATGCTGAATGGAATCCGTTCAACATTTAGAAAATGGTGCATGTTTATATGAAAGGCGTAAGAAAGATCCTGCATCGGTGAAAACAGATAAGACTCATGATTCTTCTGATCCAAGAAGAAGAAAGAAACTCAATTCTCCGGATGTTGTATGTACTATAAAGATCAATATTTCAAATATAAGCATGGAACTTTGAAGATGAAAGTAGCAAGGATGGTATTGAAGCTAGGCCATGAAAAACAACTTGAAGTTCATGACAGGATTGAAAAAGTTATGCTTGAAGGTGATTGGCAAGTTGAAGAACTTTGTAATGTATTGCAAGCTTGAAATTGAATAAACAGGGTTGGAAATTGAAGATACACTGCTGGAAGGCTAAGAAGACATCAAGTTCCAGAAATGTATGATGCTGAATTTTGCTTTGTTTGGGCTGGAACTTTCCAGCAAATGTGTTGAGACTTTTCTAGACTTTACAACAATTTTTGAGGAACAATCTTCAATGGCAGATGAACCAAGGAAAGAGCTCAACTTCTGGTTGATAGAAGATATCAAGGATGAGTGAACAATCAAGGAAACAATCCTTGGAAGCATTGGAAGTCAGGCTGAATTGGTGAAAATCTGTCCAAAATTTTCAGATTTAGTCCTCCGTTATTACTACTTTGTAATCTTGACTTTAGTTGAACTTTTGCACTTATTGTTAGTTGCTTTCTTTATGTTTTAAGCTAGCTTAAGGTAGCCAATTAAGTCCCTAAACCTAATTCGGGTTGAGCCTATAAATAGTCCATCATTTGTATTGCATTTCAATAATTAACTCTACAAACACTTTTCAGCAAATTGAATAAATTCCTTATGGATTCAAGTCTCGAAAATCGAGAGTTTATCTTAGGGCTCTTCTAGGGTTCTTATTGAAACTTTAGGGATCTCAATGCTTGGCTAGGGTAATTGAGTTGAGTTGATGGGACTCCATCCATTAGATTATATTGGAAGACATTATGGTCAATGGTTCTAGCTTGAATCTCTTGCATGAAATCTTGGGTGAATCACAAGTTGGGTGATCGAAAAATTGGATTTGATAAATGATGAATTCCTTCTAAATTTGAGATCACATCAACTTCAATCATAAGAATGATGCCTTGAAGATGAAAGTAGCAATGTTGGCATCGATGCAAATATGGAAGATCAACTTGAAGATGATGCCATGTTCCATCAAGTTAAGTTTGTAGATGAAGATCAAATAGAAGAGACATTTGGGAAGATGGAGGGATTAGAAATGTGCCCAAAAGTCCCAAGTTCAGGTCCTAAAAGAGTATAAATTCAAGGAAAGACGAAGCATGGAATAAAGGGTGAAATAAAAAGAAGCAAAGCTGAGAAATAGGGCATCCAGCGCCTGATCAGTCCCATCCAGTGCCGGCTCAGCAAATGATCCATTCTAGTAGCTATTCGGCCAGACATCCGATGCTACAACAGTTCGAGCAGGCACCAGCTTAGTCGTCCCTTGCACACTCGAATGCAATGATATCCCAAATTTGACTGACTTTCCTTCCTTGTTTTCAATCCTTTACCTCTTGTATGACTTATTTAGGGCTCTTATCTCTCTACTTATACTATATATACGCCATTATATGTAATAGGAACAATTAACTTTGACAAACAACTTTCATTTCGGATTTAATCCAAAACAAGATCAAAACTTGGTCTTTGAGAGTATTTTTAGAACTTCCTCCTAGGGTTCGTAGTCACTTTGACTTGGGCTTTCAATCACTTGGGTGAGGTATTGAATAGTCTTTACAAATCAAAAGGATGGTTGTTGTGGAATCTTCTACAAAGGTCTCCCATACAAAGCTTTGATGAGTTCCTTTCTTTATACTTGATTGGTTTCTTATTTGTGTGAAAATGAATCTTCAACCTACAATGAATCACATCAATCGCATTTCTCAGAAAATTGTTTCATAATCCCAGGGGACCACTGGTTTTTTGGTCAATTGCTAGGTCCTGATGTGATTTCCTTGAAGGTTGAAGCTTAAGTTGCACACAAACAAGAAAACCAAATCAAAGTGTAAAGAAAGGACTCATCAAAGATTTGTTTTATTAGAAATAGGAAGACCTTTGTAGAATAATCCACAACAACCAACCTCTTGATTCATAAAGACAATTCAATACCTTCATCCAAAGTAGTTGAATGCCCAAAGAGAGATGACTAAGAACCCTAAATGGAAGTTCAAGAACACTCTCACAAAGACCAAGTTGATCTTGGTGTGAAATGGTTTACAAAAGGAAAGCTGTTTTTCTTGTCTAAGTTGAATATCTATTACATATGAGGTTCTATTTATAGTAGAAGGAGTAGAAACCCCAAACAAAGCTCTAAACAAGTCTTCCAAGAGGTCAAATACTGAAAATAATTGACGGAAAATAAGTGGAAGTCGGGCTATCATCGCGTTTGGTGAGCAAAAGTCTCCTCTGTACAGCACCCGCTTCTTCCTTTGCAGCATCGGATGGCCAACTGGATTGCTACTGGAATTTTTCAGTGAGCATTTGGCTCTCCATTAGGCCTCGTATTGAACACTGTTGAGAGCTGGATGGGATCTATTTGGATCATTCGGCTCTCCTTCGTGCTATCTCCATGCCAGTTTCATTTTGTCTTGTGCAGTCTTCATTCCAAGCCTTTTTTGGCTTCCCAACTTCACTTCTAAGGTCTCTAATGCCTTGATCTTCATTTAGAATCCTACCATCTTCATCCTCACGACCTTGAATCTCCCATAAGTTATACTCCTCCCTTGTTTGTTCTTCATCAAGTTCATCCCTCTCGAACATGGCTTCGAAATCAAATCGTTCTTCCTTGTTTTGATCAAATATCATCAATGCCTTCTTCATCCTTGTTGCCCTTATCCTTGTGATTGGTCCTGATGACACTGATGGGGTTTGGTCTCCATCAGGTCCTGATGGCAATAACACTACCAGAAATAGGATTTGCGATGAGACTTTATACGATGGTCAAAGGACTATCGCATTTAGTCATTATATACGACAAGTCGTAGCATGTAACTTTGTATATGACGGCTCCCATTCTGCACGAATATAAGCTCCTCTTTATACTACGGGCCGTAGTATATAGTACTATAGTTGCGACGGCCAGCTGTATATAATGATTAAATGCGACGACAACCGATTTGTCCTGTATAGTTGTAATTTATAGTACTGTTGTTAGGCTTTATATTACGGTTGGAAAGCATTCACATAAAATTATGCATATATGCAATGGCCACAAAGCCGTCAAAAAAAATTTTGCATGTGTATGACAAATGTAGGCCATCGTAATAAAATCCAGGTGTATATGTGATGACCATTGAGCCATCATATATGTGTATATGTTAATGAAAATTAAAAATAACAATAAAAAATCTCCCCTAGACTTTAAAAAAAAAAAAAGTGACTTAAAAAATATAACTTCAGAAACATAAAATTTTTTCAATAAAATTGGATCAAATTAATAGTTTCCTTCTTCTTTTTGTAAATAATCAATTTCATTATTTATTTATACAAACTTTAAATAACCTTTAATTCACTGGTAATTGGAAGAGACTTCAAAATTTTAAATTTTTTTTGACCGAGTTCTCATTGTAAATATAATATTTTCTAGGCTCTATGGCCACATGCAACAAATTAACAATTGGTATTCCTACATCTAACACTAACAATTACCCTACTTATCTTCACAAACTAAAGTTGCAAAAGTACATAAAGACCACCTAAGAAGTATCAAAACATAGATAGCATACTACTACTTCAAAGCATAGATAGCAAAACCAACAAACTAAAGATCACCCAAGAAGTATCAAAACATAGATAGCATAATACTACTTCAAAGCATAGATAGCAAAACCAACAAACTAAAGATCACCCAAGAAGTATCAAACCATATATAGCATACTGCTACTTCAAAATATAGATAGCTAAACTAACAAACTAAAGCCCTAGTTCTCCACGACGAGAAGCAAAAAAGGCATTCTTTGGATTGTTCCATGAAATACACACTATTTGGAAGTTTTCACTATAATAAAAATTAATCACTCCATTGAGGACTATCACAAACTCTTGAACAAGTTATTCCAGTATTCCACATAATGCAATATCCAAGTGGTGATTCATGATAGTTTAGCCTCTGACTAAGCATACTTGCCTAATAAAACAAGTTTATAATTGTCAAGATAAACTTATCCCATGAAGTTAAAAATTATATATCCATTATGAATAAAGATTGCTTGAAATATAATCTCTGACAGAAATAGTTTAAGGCTTTTTTTTTAAAAAAAAATTATATCAAATTTAATGCAAAATATATAATTTCTCAAAAAAAAAAAAAAAAAAAAAAAAAAAAGGGAAGAGTAGAAGGTGCGTAAGGAGATGAATCAAAGATGAATTATAGATGTTTTAATGAATTTGGAGAAACACTAACTCATAAACACACAGAAATATGGTAAATAAAATATGCATTCAACGTAAACTTTTAATCAAACCACACTCAAGTAGCTGCTTGTAGTCATTTGTCTTCTAAGTCAACCTCCTCACCATAAATTTCATCTCTCACTCAAGAGCTATCAATTTTGACGGACAATTGGTCTCACATTTAAATCCTACGATGGAAAAACTACTACTTCATTATCTCGTGAATACACATCATAGTTATCTCTCCTCAACATTTGCATGGCCACGTGCCAATCACGGTCGATAGGAAATTGTGAATACCAAACTTGTTCAATTTGGTTTACTAGGATAAATGGCTCATTTGTTTCTCTATTTTCTTAATATAACAATTGATTGAAATTCACCAAGGTAAAATTAAAGTTATCTAACTTCATCCCGCATTCTAAATCAACTCAATCACATTTGAACAAAGTGAATCGAAGAGCCACACTATAGCGGATTTTAAATATGTCAATAAGAATCCCATAATTGGCCAACTCGCCGGATGTTGGATTCATATCCTTGCTACTTGCATAACTTGTTGTATTTGTCCTACAAAGAACCCCACTATTTTATGTAGAACAACCAAGTTCGTGACCTTTAGTCCAAAATCGAAAACCACTAACGTCACATACATTGTAATGCCACACCCTTTTAACGAAAGTTGGTTTAAAGAAATCAATAGACCTAGATTATGTGTATTCAAAAGTATTTAACTAACATAATTTTCGAGGCAGGTGTGGAATGAAAAAGAGTGAACACGCTACTTTTCATGTCCCCTTGCCCTTGGATTTTCCCATGTTATGGAATCCACATGGGTCCTATGTAACGTATAAAACCAAATTAGGAAATTCAATTATTATAAACATTTTATTCGAGTTTGTACTTTTAAGAATATATGACTTATTCTCTATATGGCCTTAAAGCATTCGAATTGGAAAGAACCCATCAGTGTGCTTGTATGAGGGTGACACGATAAAAAACAGTATCAACTCCTTTTCTAATTGGTTTTCCCATCTCTAAACCTTCATCTTTGTACTTCGGTGGTCTGTTTTCTTTGTTCTCAATGTCATCCAAGTACCTTGAAACAATATCATGCATTACTCACTAGATATCCCTTTGCAATTGAGCCCTCAGGGTGAGAACAATTGTGAACATACCTTTTCAAGGTCATGAGGTACCTGCAATCATTCTTCTCATAATTAAACAAAAGATAAATAAAAGTAGTCTTTTCAAGAATAAATATAATAGGAGAGAAGGTGTAATATCTCTGAATTGAAACATTTATCTAGACTGAATAGGACTCCCAATAAATGCATCCTTTGCTAAATGTACAGGCAAATGTTGCATAATATTCCATAATATCGAAAAATCTGGGGTTGAATGTCTTCTCCAACATGCACAAAGTTACAGCAAACCTGTAATGTAGATGTTTGAGGGTGGCCTTCCTATTTGTCTTCAAGCAAAGTTACCTAAAACAAGCAAGTACTTCAATTAATACCTGAACAACGTTCTTTTGGAGAGTTGTTCGAGCAGCCAAGGGAATGACTTGTTGCAACAAGATGTGGCACTCGTGTGATTTCAAAGCACCCATTATCTACCTCTTCATGTTCACCCAACCTCGAGATATCAGAGCAGTACCTATTAGGCACCAGTAAATCCAGTACAACGGCCAAAAATCTATCCACTTCAGACCTAGACATTGTATAGTGCACTAGGGGCAACAAATAATGATTATCCAATGGTTTCATAATTAGATGCAATGCCTTTTTCGTCTTCATCCCTTCTAAATCTTTTCAAGCTTTACATGTACCCTTCGTTCCATTGCTATCATCCAAAATTGTATGTAGCAAATTATCACAGAAGTTCTTTTCAATATGCATTGCATCCAAGTTATGCCTCATGAGATTCGAACTCCAATATGGCAATTCCCAGAAGATACTCTTATGCTTCTAGTTATATTCATTGATGCCCCGGTTTTTCTCAAAATCAGTCCTGCTTCTCTTCCTCACATCTTTCCTCTCGTATATTGTGCACAGAATAGCCTGGCAAATTCCCATAAATCGGGAAATCACTTATTGTACACAACAAACCAACTTTCAAGGAAAACATTTCCCTTGCCACTCGAACAAAAGTCATGACACCAACTTCCCACAATTCCTTCAATTCCTTGATAAGTTGTTGCATGTGCAAATCAAGTTTATTTCCTGGAGATTTTGGACCATCAACCAATGTCGATAGAATAAAGAATTTTTGTACAAAGCCATGGAGGAAAGTTATGCAACACCAATACTATAGGCCAAGTGTTGTGTGGTATATTCATGTTTGAGAATGGACTGAATCCATCTGCTGGAAGTCCTAACAGTACATTCCTACAGTGTTGTCTAAACAATAGATTAACTTGGTCAAATTGCTTCCTAACACGGGAATCAGCCACACCATCTTTTACTCTTCCCTCCTTATGCCATCGCATGAGATCTGCAATCTTAGCTAACATGAGCAATTGCTTCAAACATGGCGTACTCGGAAAATAACGCACACGTTTTGTTCCAATCTTCCCCACATCCTTAGTGTACCTTGGAGCTTTACACACCTGACACTCAAAAAGCCCCTCATCTACTCTTCCATAAATCATGTTCTTATTTGGGCATGAATTCCAGGTTTTGCACTCCATACCCCAAAAATTGGTTATCTTGGATGCCTCATAGTAATTTTTTGGCAATTTAACACCAACTTCAGTTAATACTTTACATAAAAGCTTAAGCTACATGTTTGATTAGCCATTTAACACCTTGACTTGCAGAAGCTGCATGAGGAAAGAAAGGGAGGCAAATCTTCCACATCCAGTAAATAATGGGACGTTGACCTCCTCTAACATGCACAGTACCCCTTTAACATCATCCGGTGCTTTGCAATCAGAAGTAAGAATCTCTAAGAATCCCATGGTATCATGAATCATGCCATCAATGTCATCAGCAACTGATGAGGGACATGCTCTTCGAAAGCCACAAATTTCTCGCCATAGTAGTGCCAGTTCTTGTATCACCTCAAGAAACCCCACATTTTATAGTGTTGTTGTATGTCAATTGCACTCTTGAAAAAGCGATTATGCAGGGACATGGTATTTTCGACCCCGTATTCTAATCCTTATAAGTAAAAGTTAGAAACTACTATAACCCCTTGCCATATTCTTTGCACAAGTAATCTGTCATATCAATCCACGACCTATCCATCACACCTATTTATTTTAGTAAAGAAGTATGTAAGGTTAGAAAAAAGATTACTTGTCACATCAACACTCTGATAAAAAGATTAACTTTATTGTAATGGAAAATTAGTGTGTATTAACTTTATAAAAGATTTCAGTTTTGTTAGCATAATTTATCATAAGATGGCCTAAAAATGTATGCTATCCAGGAACCCGATGTTTTATATAGCAACATTAAAACTACATATTAATGAAGCACCAGTTTTATAACTCTTTTATAAGCCATTAAATGCTAAATCATGAAACGTTTGAGCAATCACTTTAACTAGATTAGAGACTAGACCACCAACCAAATCCATTAACATGTGTAAAATCAAAAAATAGTATTTTTCCAATGAAAATATTTTAAACTATATTAAGTGTTGCAATGAAACCATTCAAACATCTGAACAAGAACACTAGCAACCTATCTAATTGACAGATGGTCCTCATCTATTTATACATTATTAAGCCCAACTAAACATTTTACTACATATAACAAATATACATGTTGTAGTAGCAGCCTATGGGTATAATCAAGCACCATTATGTATCACACAGAAGTATTCAACAATACCACAATCACAACCTGCAATTATCTATTGGCAATAGGATTAAATTTCATAAATAGATTCCAAAACCAAATAAAAACTGCGATGGAACTATTAAACTAGCTACAAAACAAAATGTGATCAACCAAAGAACTGGAAAACAATGTAGGCCTGAAAATCTAAAAAAGGGAGAAGAAAACATTGGGCAATACATTTTTAGGCAAAACCCCAGTACCGCAACATATTCTAAGAACTCCACACATTTTGAAAAGGTTAATTACCTTCCACATATAGGTGACGGAGTAGGTTTCAGCTCTGCGACTGTTGAGGCAAAACCCCAGTATTGCAATTTGTCTGCTCAGTGTGTCAACGACTATATGTGAATCGTGCTTGTCATGTGTCAATTAAGTTTCGGGTTTTGGAGTCTCATGGACAAAATGGGGTTCTAAGGATGATTGGGATTTTAGGGCTTTGAGTCATAAACTTGTCTTATGAATATGAATATTAATATAATAACTAATTAAGTTTTCCCTAAAAATAATTGAAATTTATATTTTATTCCCATGTTTGAAAGGATAATTAACAATTTCCTTTGTCAAATGCCTTATATTCCTTATAAAGGATGTCTTGTTAATACTGCTAAAACCTCTAAACTTATTTAATGTATCACTAAGATCCTTTAACGGAAAATGAAAAATGTGGAATGTGAAATTCCTCAATGTAAGGGTAGTAATTATGTACAATCTTAACATCATAATCTTCACTCAATTTGATTCTATGATTAAGAATAGTAAGTAATATATATATATATATATATATATATATTTATATATATATATTTATAAGGGATAGTCAGTGTATATTATTATTTAGAAATTAATAGGAAATTTTTAAAAATTATTCTAGATCCCTTAAATTGAACCTACCTACATAGTTATTTCTTTTCGTTACATTTTGGGACCAAAAGCCTAAGAAAGTGCTTATAAATTTTGGCAGCTATATATGTGGCTATATATTATGCAATGGCCCAAGGGTTGTTGTATAAAAATGTGCACATATGCAACGGCCTTTAAGCCACCGTATTAAAATCAAGGTATATGTTCTTATGTTTATATGTTATATACCTCCACATTTGCACATTTTTTTCCCTTAATTCTCAACTTTGATTATCATGTATCTCCATGTCTTGTCCCCTTTTAGGACAAAGTCATCTTCATCTTCTATAATCTCCAAATTAACAGGAAATTGGATGGAAAATAATAATAACAATAGAAATTTCCCCTAGAATTGAGGGAAAAAGGCCTTTTAAGCTCATAAAAAAAATAATAAAAAAACAACTTAAAGACCAGATTTTTTAAAAAAATTTGACAGAATTTCCCTTGTACAAGGAATATTGTCCATGCTCCATGGCCACATCCAACACCATTTGCAAAGATATAAAACAAAATAACAATTGAAATTCCTACATCCAACAGTAACAATTAAAGTATAGAAAGACCACCTAATTAGAAGTATCAAATTATTAGATGCATGTAAAGGTACTGAAGGAGTAAAAAAAACCACCTAATTAAATATCTTTCACTAAAGCAAATAAAAGCAAAGTGTACGATAATCATTTTCTATTCACCGAAAAAAAACCCAACACAAGGATTAATGATGTAGGTTGGCCCGAGCCAGGAATGGGTTTAGCTTTCAATTTTTTGGCTTTTTATATTTTTAGGGGTTTTTTTAATTTCTAATTAGGTTTAGGGTAGATTTTAGGTTATAAATATCTCATTTTGTCTTCAGTTATAGAGAGGCTTTTAAAATGTGATTTTTCTGATTTTTGTAGTCGATTTTTAGTCGTTAAACTGAAAATTTGTGTGCTTTCACAATATTCAGTTTCTTTCTATTTAGCCATTTTTTCCATCCCTATTTATGTCATCAGTTGGTATCCAAGCATAGGTTGCCTTCACCAATGGTTGAACAGAATCATGTTGGTCGTGGACGGCGTCGTGCTAAAAGGGGACGTGGAGTCATTCCTGAAGAAGACGAATAGCCTTGTCAACGAGACTTGCGAGAAAACGAAAACGAAGAACAGAGAAGGCGGATCCAAGACTTGGAGTGACAACTGGCTCAAGTTAGGTTGGACGTTCAGACTAAGGACGGAGCGGAATCAAAAATTGACTCTAAAGATGAGGAGAAAGATGTCAATCCGTTTGCGGCATTGAGCCGGGGACGGCATAACCGACCGGAACAACAGACCCAACAACCATCTTCTTTCCAGAATCTCGGTAGATTTCCAATTAGATGAACAGGTAGATCGAAAGATCAAAAAAAAAGTAACATGTCGTGTTCTGGAAATCACAAGGAATTTGCCGGAGCAATGATGATTTTCTGGAATAGTCCAATTGTCGGAGAAATCAAACGGTTGCTTGAAAGATCTACCATGACTGCCAGATGCCAGTATCAACTAGTGGTGCAAGCGGGCAGATCTGCAGAACACTAATAATCAAGCAGAAGATTGCTTGGGTTCACCGGAGTTACTGCCCGATTGCATCTGTGTCATTGACTGCGAGCAGACCGCACCGGCTGCCGAATGGGCAGTACACCATGCGCCTAGTTTTCTTGAGTGTGCAGTGCAGCAGTCAGAAGCAAGAGATCTGTTCGAAGCTAGCAACAGTCACAAATGCAAATTTGGAAAGATAAGGACTTGCAGATGCAGAAGGTCGCAGCAGATCAGGCGAACCAGCAGCTCCTACGGGCAACATCGCCTTGGTAGCTTTCATCTAGACAAACAAAAGGCAGTAGTTGGGCAGCAGAACGTCGATGGTTATTGGCTTTTAGGCAGTGTTGGCCGTTAGTGGCGGCTAGGGTTTCTATTGGAAGAAGAAGATGTTTTCCTTATTCACAGAAGAAGACCCTCAGTTTTTCAGAAATTATAGATTTGGTCATTAAGTTTTGTTTATTAGCAAAATTAGGAGTTTTATTACTATTAACTAGATTTCTTTTGGGTCTTAGCACTAGTAAAAACGTAGCTGATAAGGATGAGTCAAATTCGAGGATGAATCTTTTCCAAACTGGGGAGAATGATGTAAGCTAGCCCAAGCTCCGAACGGACTCAAATGGGTTCAACTTTGAATTTTTATGCTTTTTATATTTTTAGGGGTTTTTTAAATTTCCAATTAGGTTTAGGATAGATTTTAGGTTATAAATATTTCGTTTTGTCTTCAGTTATAGAGATGCTTTTACAATGTGATTTTTCCGACTTTTGGTCGTTAAACTGAAAACTTGTGTGTTTTCACAATATCCAGTTTCCTTTTGTGTAGCCGTTGTTTTCGTCCCTGTTTATTGCATCAATTAAACTAAGGTTGGAGAAGACAAGAATTTGGGAACCAATCCTTGTGCAATCAACCAAGGCCTTCATTGAGTTGGCCAAATAATTTTCTCCTCTTCATACGGTAACCTCCTCATTTTCCTAGTTTGGTGTTTGTATCACTCTGCAAAAATTTGCTTTAGCTTCATTGTGTTCATGTATGCTTCAGTTCCTAAGATGACCATCGTAAGTGAACCTTCGTTCATGTAAGTATTTTGATACTCATCCTATAAGGTGAAATAATAGTTATGTAGACAAGAATGAAGGCAAGGAATGAACTAACAAAAACAATAAGAAAAAAAGGAAACATACTAGTGGTGTTTGAGAAAATAGAAAAGGGCTCATGAGTTGAAAGAGTTGTGAGAAACAGTCCAAATGTTCTATTGTTCACCATCTTCTTCACAAACACTAGCCTGCATAAAGTTGAAATAACTTTCAACTTCATAAGCTAACAAAAAAATATATTTTTTTTAAAAAATATGTAAGTACCTTCTCCATGCAGATGCAATGGTAAAATTAGCGTCATTAAAGAATCAAAATAATTCATCAAGCTCTCATTCAGTGTGCACGATAATGACTCCACTTGCAATGATACTTGTTGGATGGCTGGGAAATACAACAACTTCTACTACTATACCAGGACTTCTCTATATGAAGACCTCAGGATAACGACAGGCCTCCAAGTTCTTGACCGGTAGAATGTAGAGAGAAGCATAAAAGGTAGGAGGAGCTTAACGATTTTATGGCACATGAACAAAACTGTTCAAATAAGAAGACAACGACTTGGGGACCATAGTATCAGAGTCAAAATCCATTTACGAAGCTACAAGATTTAAAAACATTAAAAGCTTGTCAGAGGCAGATTAGTCAAAAGATTTAAATCAATTTTAATTCCCTTATAATTGGAAGAGACACTTCAATTTTTTAAATTTTTTTTGACTGAGTTCCCCTTATAAATAGAACATTTTCCAAGCTCCATAACCACATCCAACACCATATCCTTATGATTCCTATGACAAAGCCAAAACATACAAGTAACACATATGCAATAGTCAAAACGTCTTTTGTAAAATTAAGACAGTGGACTAACACTAGATTTCAACTTTATCACGTTGGATGATTCAATGTCAAAATGACTTACTTTTGTTGCAAACAATGTTTAGTAGCAGTTGTGTTCCTGTTTATCATCAAACTATGGCCAGCTTTGGTTAGAATGACACTTTTAGAACACGGGAAAAAATTGGCAACAAAAAATCATAGTTTCACATAATAAATTGAAAACATTGAGATTTACAATTTGGAATAAAGCTGCTTTATTTTGAAACTGGCATGCAGAAAAAGGTAGCAAAGTGAAACTCTTTATACTATTGAAATTTGACAAGTCCTAAACCAAGAGGCTATATGAGAAGTAATTGATGATTTGCAAGCTACGGCATGTGACAATTACTATCTAGCGGACCTTTCAAGTTGAAAGGAATTAACATCTTACGATTGAAGAGAACTGGATCCCGAATCCACGAGGAAACGAATCCGGTGTCCTAGGATTTAAAAAAATTCTCACATTGGAGAGATCGAGAACGTTACCTGGAATGATGCGGAGATCTGTCCTGCGGAATGGATCTGGTCGTCTTGATCTACTATGCAAAAGATCTTCTAATCTATTCCCTATCTGTTTGGGTGAACAGAAAGGAAAATAGAAGAC
>JAOXNR010053111.1:0-14903 GCA_028571225.1 Parsonsia alboflavescens
GTCCGGGAGCACTACCCAATGACTAAAGGTAAGTCACCCTACTTAAAGGAGACTAATGTGTTATGACCTTTGTTCAACGGAATGCCCAATTCCATTAATCGGCCAAGAACTAATTAATTATGATTGAAACTTCCGGTGATCGGAACCTTACTGTGCTGAACGTCCCAACACACAGATCACCTATTTAAATCAACTTGGACCTTATTGCATGTTATGCTAATATGTATAAAATTACTTATTTAGGTTATAGTCTTTTACACTTTTTCTCAGAAAATGATAGCCTTTTTGGGCATAAATCCCAACATAACTTCCCAACCTCGAATAATGAATCCGAATATGAAGCTCTCGTAGCAGGTTTAAGACTCACAAGGGATCTAAAAGTGCAAAAATTGCACATCAAAACTGATTCACAATTTATAGCCAGCCAAGTTGCTGGGGAATACGAGGCTAGAGAGGATAACATGAGCAAATATCTCAAGAGTAATGGATATAGCATCCAAACTTGAGCATTTCCTTATTGAGCAAATACCCGGAGAGCAAAATACAGAACCATACATACTATCTAAACTCCATCGAGAGACAGCCGGCACAAAAGCAGAGCTACTGGTGGAACAACTACACTCTCCCACCAAGAGGAGAACTTGGTTATAGAGGACCAAAGAGAATGGAGATATCCAATCTACAAATTCCTCAAAGATGGTGACCTTTAGTAAGACCCTAAAGAAGCTCGCCAAGTGCGAAGATGGTCACCCGTCCTCAAAGAATATGACAGGGCATACAGAAGGTCGTACACATTGCCATTACTCAAGTGTATAAGTAAGGGACAAGGAAAGTATGTCATTGAGGAGGTACATAGTGGAATATGTGGATCACTCATCGGAGTAAAAATCATCGCCAAGAAAATACTAAAAACGGGATACTATTGGCCTTCGATGGTTGTAGACATTGAGAAAGCCAAACAAAAATGCACGAGCTGTCAGTTACTTGGAAACAAATCACATGTGCCGCCAACATGGTATCAATCCATTAACGCATCAGTACCTTTTGACATCTGGGGCATTGATATTCTAGGACCCTTTCCAAATGGAGTGAGGGGCGTCCAATTCCTAATTATTGCCGTAGAGTACTTCGCTAGATGAGTTGAAGCTGAGCCAATGGCAATAATTTCATAGCCAAAAGTCTAGTCTTTTGTGTGGAGGAACATTGTGTGCAGATTCGGGATCCCCCGAGCTTTTATTTTAGAAAATGGATGACAATTTATTGGCGACCCATTCAAAGCTATATGTGAAAATTTGAACATTGAACAGAGGCTAACCTCTGTAGCATATCCCCAAGCAAATGGACTAGTTGAAGTTACAAACGGAACCATCCTGGAGGGTTTAAAGAAAAGACTCATCGAGCTTGAAAAAGAACGTCGCAAACCTTCCTGGCCAGACGAAATTCCAAGCATCCTGTGGGCATACAAAACCACGCCTAGGAAAGCTAGTGAAGAAACACCATTCAGTCTATGCTTTGTTGTAGAGGCAATAATGCTGATCAAGATTGGCATGCAGTCCTTAAGACTGGCAAAATATGATTCAGTTTTAAATGAGGGGGAGAGAAGGGCGAACCTTGACCTTCTCGAAGAAGTTAGAAATAAGGCAATAGAAGCCGATAGAAATTACAAAAGGCAAGTTACAAATTTTTTCAACAAGAAAGTGAAAAAAAAACATTTCATAGTTGGAGAATTGGTCCTCAAAAGGTTAGACGTTAGGAAACAGTGATAACTAACCAAGTTATAAGAAAGCTGGGAAGGACCTTATATAACCCAAGAGGTCCATAAATGAGGGAGCTATAATCTCGCTGATCTCAAAGGAAGACAACTCCTAAGAACTTGAAACATTTGCCATCTAAATAAATTCTATAGCTAAGGCTTCTAAGAACTTCTCAGACCTCACAGACTAGTTGAGCAGTGAGGTGACCTCAGAGACCTTTTCAGGTTAGTTTGGGCGAGGCAAGAATAAATGATAAGGTTTTTAGAGCTTACTAAGATCTTATTTTATCTTGCTTGCCTTAGTTTCTAAAATAGCTAAGTTCATTATGCAGATTCAAGGTGCTAAAGCAAAAGCAAGATACTTGGGGAAAATAAAGCTGTTATAAATAAGAGGTCACAAACAGACCTCTAAAGAAAAATATCCAAGTCAAAGCAGAAAAGTAAAGGGTGATTCAGTATTGCAGATATGAAGGAAAAAATAGTGGGAGAATCTATTCTATAACAAGGCCTTCCCTATGTTATTTCTCCTCTGTCGGTGAATGAGGGGCTCATCATCATCTTCTAGAGATACTTTCGGGCAGGTGGCACTTGAGGGACCTGCAGGGTAACCAACAATATTGTCAGAATGAAAGTCTACCTAAGAATATGCGAGTAGCTCGGAAAAGATCGAGTACCTCCTTAAAATCAATATTCAAGAGATGAGAGAAGTATTGAGTAATCAAATCTCCATAGTTGGGCATAGTCATGCCTTCAGTGCAAGAATAGGCCACTGGGGAAATATCTTGGACCTCCTTCACTACAACTTCCACCTCGACAAGAGCCTCCACCAGCTCTTTCCCATTTCTCGAAGGGCCTTCTCCAGTTTGGCGAACCCCAGCTAGGACCTCCACTGCAACCACATCCTCCCGAGAAGTTACCGCAGCATCTTCCTTGGCCCAGGGAAAGGGACCAACAACATCTGGGTGATATAACCCCTCGTGGACCTCGGGGTCTGTCTTCAAGTCCCCTTTGAGCTCCCGGTGCTTATCAACCACCTCCACATAGAGCCCATAGAGCTGGGGACATAGGATGGCCTCCATATAATCTCGGAAGGCTGGCACTCTCTCAAGCTTGGCCAGAGACAGGTTACCCTCTTTATCACAAAGGGATTGGAAAATCCCTCAGATGGGCCTCAAGCTCAAAAATGAGCTCCTCTGCTGACCACTGAGCTCGTGCAGTTGCCCATTCTTCAGGTTAGCGTTTCCTAAGGCTAAGGACATAGTCTGATTCTCGACACGAGCCTCGACAATTTCCTTCTTGTATCTTGATCTTCAATTATAAATTTCAGGTATCTTCAAGTAATCGTCAATCGTTTATTCTTTGTTTAAGTATATTTTTTTATTGCTGTAGGTCTCCTTTAATTCTTGTTCTTCTTTATTCTTTCAGTTTTATCAAATATCTTGAACTTTTGTTATAGTTACTTGACCTTCGAATTATTCTTAAGGCTGCCTTCTCAATCAGACTGATTGACGCACGCCACATATTGATTCGAGTAATGCACGAGGAAGACTACTGCCGGTTGTGGCTAAAGGTCATTTGGATGCTTAATGGCATCTCGATGAGAGTACTTAAATGGATGCCGCAGTTTCACGTGAATGAAGAACCATCAACGATTCCGGCATGGATTTCCTTCCCCGATCTCCCCATCCTTTTATTCAAGAAGGAAATCCTACACTCTTTTGCATTGATTATCGAAAAACCACTAAAAATTGATATTCCTACTGTCAAATTGTCGAGACCAAGCACAGCTTGGGTGTGTGTTGAATTGGATTTGCTGCACACACTGCCAAGCAGGTTCTCGATCAATCAAGAAGAGTTAGGATTCTGGAAACCAATCAAATACAAGCATACATTGAAATATTGTTTGTATTACAGGAAAATTGGGCATTCACGGGATCGTTATCACGAGAAAAACCCGGATTTGAAGCAGTAAAGTAGCGGAACAAACTAGCAACCACGAGCCACTTAGCATCAACCACAGAAGAAGAATTTTCAGGTCTAAAAAATAAAGGAGACTGATACAATGGAGCCGACACTGAAGCGTTCGATGGAACAATAGAGAGCGCTGGCAGAAGGTGAGGGAACGAAGGAAAACACAGACCAACCACAAGTAGAAATTTAGGAGAAACAACAGGAGGTTGCACAGGCCATGACTGGAAACCCTAGTTCAAGCAAGTCAGCCTCACCAAAGGAGGACGGTGGAGAAATAGAGAAAAGTGCATAGCGGGCTTTGGAAATTTCAGCAAACCAACTAGAACAGGGTATTCTGGCAGACATAGTAATTTTACAGTAGCAGATAAAGGCTCAATCGGGAACGTCAAGGGACTCTACCATAGATCAAGACATTGTCAACCAACTCGAAAAGATAGAAACATGGAATTCGTTGAAGATATAGAGGGAATTAATTTGCATATGGTATTGCCGGAGGTGAGTGATGTCCAGTCAACCTCGCCAAAAGTCATATAGAGAAAGAAAAATGTTCCTCCTTCAATAGTGGTCACAAGACAACAGTCCCGACGTAGCTCCTCTTCTAATCAATCCATATGATGAAGCTCCAAAAATGGAATATAAGAGGTATAGGTATATGTCGATGGGGTATCCTTACATCAAGAGGAGTTCGCAGCGAGCTCCCTTGCTTTTCAGGATCCAGTCTCTGGCTTCTTGACATGGCTACTCGGTTAAGCCTGCTCTCAGGTCATAATCCCTTTCGTGGTTCAGGGTTTCTCTGAAGTCGGTCACAAGTGGAGTGGATCCCTTTTGTGACCTTTCCTGTTCTCGACCTATTTCCCGACCAGCTTCTTGAGGTCGGGAGTCATTCCTTGTTTCTAAAGGTGGAGGCCGACTAGGCTATGCCCATTCTTCCTGGCCTCGGGGTGGCTGTGAATCTCTCTGGGAAGGCACTGGAGTGCCTCCCGTGGATATATAGTCCCGTTTGTTGGATACCCTTTCTAGGGCTACCACAATTCGTTCTAGGAGATCTAATGGGAATGACACCTATCTTCTCCCAAATCTCTATGGCTTGGAATTATTGTTGATGGCAGTAGGATTAGGATGCTCCTGCCCGGGCCTTTCTTGAGCAGGTGGAGGGTTTGTCGGGGCCTTCCGAGATGGACCAGATTGTGACGGCCGCGGTAATTCCTGTTGGGTGGCCGAGTGACTCAGTTGGAAGTCAAAACCTGAAGGTTCGTCCTTGTTCAAAAAAGTGCAAAACAAGAAACGAAAAGAAAAGGAACCTGATTCAAAATTCCCTCTAATCAAATTTCAATGCAAGTAGTTAAAAGATGAAAATAGAATCAAGCGAAGAACAAATTTTTGGATAATCGAAAAAATTTATAAACCGAAAAAAATGGCAACTTTAATTCAACAAAGCTTCCTAAAACGACCAGTAAAAACAATTCTTAAAGCCAAAAACAAAACCTAACCCTAATCGTAAATGAACAGTAAAGAAATTGCAAAATTACCCCTAAAAAACAGTAAATTACGAAACTGTCACTAAAAACTCTAAAATTACGACAATGCCACTGAAAATAGAAAATTGCCCAAAACTCCATCCAAATGACTCCAGATGGCCGAAACACGCCTTACATCACTGCATAACAGTGTCTTTGATTTGTTGGGCCGTTTCGAGTCACCCAGTCAGATTTGAGCCCTATCCAAGCTCGTTCCAGTTGCGTCGGGAAACGTGCTCGGCATCAATTTGGTGTTTTAATAGCTCATGTCTTCTTCTTCAAACGTTCTGAAAGTCATGGGGCTGATGGTGGAGCCGAAACTTGTTGAATCGACACCTGCCCCTCATCCGAACAACCTTGATCAGGAACCAGCTCTACATCACCAAGGTTGGGTTAATGTTTTCCCCCGAAGGCGGGGCTTCAGGCACCATTTCGTAGGTATGCAATTAAGTCCTGTCTCGTGGTCTGCCTCGGTGCGATGGTTGGACTTGTGTAGGCTGTGATTGAGTCATCAAGCTTTTTTATTTGTTTTGTGTAGGGAAAAAGGTTAAGCTTTGTGTCTGAGTTTCTCATAGTTGGGGCCAGAAGTGATGGGGCTCGAAAGTGAACACTGGGACCGTAATGATGGCAATCGACTACAACCTCAGAAAAGAGTAGAGATTAGTCACCGGAGGTGGGCTGTGCCCGAGGAAGAGCTCCGATGCCTAAGTAAGTATTTTGTGAGTAATCAGAGGTAATTAGTTCTCAAAGAGACTCTTCTTTTGCGTACTGTTTCTTTGTTAGTCACTTGGTCTGAAGTCTTACGCATGATTCGAGTATATAAATGAGAGATTAGTTACCTTCCCGATTTGGGCTCTGCTATTATGTGACAGTAGGCATTTAGGATAGTTATGGGATCGTGGAATCCCGCCAACTACTCCTGGAATCGTGGAGTTTCCCTGGGTTGAGATCTCTTGTCATTCATGTCTCTGTCGAAGGCTGTGAGCTCACTAACTGACCTCTGGACCAACTTCGCCACTTGCCCGTGGACATCGTGGGTCTCGGCTATCTCTTTTAGGAGGTCACGTCGTGTGGTAGTAAGCTCATGGGGGTTGTTAGGAGTCCTGCACATCTATTCGTGGCATGGAAGATTTATGAGATGAGTTGGGAGTTACCAGGTCCTGGGCTGAGGTCTGGTGGTACCTCTCTCGAGCTCATATACGAGGTCGATGACCGTGGAGGTTGGTGTTAGTAGGTGGCTGCCTACATATCCTTGTTGACTTCAGTGGGTCTGACTTTCAGGTATTGCTTGGGCCCATTAGGGTTGACTTTTGTTTGGGTCTTGCCGGTTTGCATTGATTTTTTCGGGTCTTGCCCGTTTGCATTGATTTTTTCGGGTCATGACCATTTCTCCCATCAAATATATTGTTGATAGGGTCCCAAAATGGATACCGTGTCACCCCACAGTTCCTGATGGATCTCCGCAGTTAGTAGCCTGAGGAAAATGAGAGAAAACGGTCACCGGAGGGGGCTGTCGCCAAGGAAAGAGCTCTGATGCCTAAGTCAGTATTCTGAGAGATAATTGAGGGTAATAAGTATTCTCAGAAAGCTATTGTGCTTGTCCATAGACTGGTTGTGTGTTTTTGGTTAAGTAGAGAGAGAGGATAAGTTACCTCCCCGATTTCAGCTTTGCATTATATAACTGTAGGCCATTAGGATAACTGTGGGATTCTATTGAATCCTGCCAATTGCTTCTAGGATCTTGGAGTTTCCCTTTGACGAGAGATCTTGCCATTCACGTCTCTGGTGAGAACTACAAGCCTATTAACCAACCTTCAGACGAACTCTGTGACCTTCCTGTGGATGTTGAACATCCCTTCTGGTGAGGTCGTGCATAGTGATCCTTGGCTTGTGGCAGTGATTAGGAGTCCCGCAGCTTTGGTCGTGGCATGGAAGATTTATAAGACGAGTTGGAAGTTACCAGGTCGCGGGCCGAGCTCTGGTGGTACCTATCTTGAGTTCCTTGAGTCTCACTTTCAAATATTGAATTTATGGCACCTTTTGACCCATTTGGGTTTACTTCTATCCAGGTCCTGTTCGTTTATGTTGACTTATCCGGGTTGTGCCCGTTTTACCAATCATTACCCCCTTTAGGCCCAGCGAGCTCAAAGGTAGTTGGTGCCTAAATTACCATCTTCAAGTGGTAGCCTCCAATGGGTTAGCTAATTCCTTGGAACGGCTAGCTTTCGAGGCACCTTCCCATATGAGTCTCTGACCGAGAGCTGCAAGTTGGCTAATTATTTTTTTGCCTCAAGCGGAGTTGTGCACCCATGGTTGCGGCATGGAAGGTACATGAGCAAGGTTGGGACTCACAGGGTCGTAGGTCGTGGTCTAGTGATTCCTCCACTATGTTCATCTGGAGGTCAATGGCCTTTAGGTTCTTGACCTGGGAGGTCAGTGGTAAGAGGTCCCTGCCTACTTATACCTTGGGACTCTCTAATCTGACCTTCAGGTATTATGGATTACCATCTCTAAGTTGTGAATCTGACCTTCAAGTGTTAGGGTGCCACTATCTTTAGGTCGGGGACCTTATCTTTAGGTATTATAAGTTACCATATTCAGGTTGTGGGCCTGACTTTCAGGTATTGTGAATTACCATCTCTAAGTCTGGGTCTGACCTTCAGGTATTGTGAGCTACCATCTCCAAGTCGCGACCTTAGGAAAGTTGTGCAATTTTCTTGCAACTACTCTTGAGGCTGACCGTCAGGTATTAAGGATTACCGTCTTAAGGCCGTGGCTCTAGGTAATGCTATGCTATTTTCTCGCAACAGTTATTCCTAGGAGAAGAAGTGTCTCCTTAGTTTTGAAAATTTGGCGGGCGTTCTAAACTGGAAAGTCACTCCGCTTTATTTTTAAAAGTACTTGACCCATTTCAGATTTGAAGAAACTGCCCATTTTTTTAAAAGAGGAGGTTGAAGAGTTTTTTAGGTGGTAAAATAGCGACCCGCTCCAGATTTGGGAAGTTTGATCTGCTCCAGTTTTCTAGTAGGAAGTCGAAGAAATTTCGGTTTTGGGGGGTTGTGCCACTGACCTTAGGCAAAAACGAACAACCTCTGGTTCATCGATTTCTGCCCAGAATTCCAATGGACGCCCAGTGTTATTCATATTCTATGTCTTTCAGAACTTTTTGAACTCTTCAGTAATTCTCATTTTCCTGCGGCTTCATGTGTCAGTTTTCTCCTTTCTGCTCTCTTCTCAGCTTCTGCTGATCTCGGGTCCTCACTTAAGTTCTTCTTGCAGAAATGGCTACTGTCTTAGACGCTTCAACCTCGAACTCAAGACACTTGATAATGAGATCTTTTATGATCTACCTCTTCACAATCGGGCTCCCCTCACACCCTGTCTGGCCTATGATCTAGATGACTTCGTTGTCCATTTCCAATCTTTTTCCCTGGACCTTGATGATGTAATGGCACTCTAGGTAGAAATGGATGTGGATAACACTGACTTTGTCGATACTACTGTTGCCGAGCACCCAAACTCCAAGTGTGTTGAGCATATAGCTCTTCACCTCTCTAGTCTCTGATGGGGACTTCTTTATCCTTTTCTTCATCCCCACTTTTTGAACATAGTCCACTTCTAGGCTGTACCCCTGGCCCAGTTCATCCCTAACTCTATCAGGATGATAGTCGCTTTCATCACGACCTATCATCTTTATAGGGCTCCCGGGTCCTTGGAGCTTTTCAGATGCTTCTTCAAGCTGGAAGTTCTATCAAATTCCAGCTCCTCTAAGGGGTACCTGAGGCTGATTCCACCGCATAGGATAGTTGGTCATTTACATCGCTAGTGGGGGAATGGAAGTCTTATGTCTTCTTTCCCCGTTTCCCGTGCAGCGTGGTGGAAAGGTATCCAGACGGGAACCTGAACCGGTTATTCTACAACTATCTCCCCTTCTTGCCACTTGGCCTAAGGCAGCACAAGGACTTCTTTCTGGGAATGGCCCTCTCCATGTGGCCCAAGGTTGGGTGTACCTCTTTTATATGGCCGAGGTCCTCCAATTTTCCTTCTAATCAAACTTCGACGCAAGTAGTTAGAAGACAAATTAAAATCAAGCGAAAACAAATTTTTGAAGTAGTCAAAAATCGCAAAGCCGAAAAGAGGCAATTTTAATTTATCAAAACTGTCAGAAAAAAAAACAACTAGCAGAAACCATTCTTAAAGCCAAAAACAAAGCCTAACCATAATCGGAAACGAAAGGAAAGAAATTGCAAAAAAACCCCTAGAAAATAGTAAATTACGAAATTGTCACTAAAAGCTGTAAAATTATGAAATTGACACTTAAAACAGAAAATTGCCCAAAACACCATTGAAACCACTCTGGATGGCCGAAAAACGCCTTACATCACAACATGGTTGTGATTTTGGTTCGCTGGGCCGTTCCGGGTCACCCGGTCAGTTTTTAGTTCGATCTGAGCTCGTTCCGTTCACCTCGAAAAACTTGCCCGGCACCAATTTGGTGTTTTAACAGCTCACATCTTCTTCTTCAAACGTTCTGAACGTCGTGGAGCTGATGGTGGAGCCGAAACGGTCTGAACCGTCGCCTGCCCCACATCTGAGCTACCTTGACCCGCAACCAACTCTGCGTCAGGCTCCCTCTCTTGAGCGGAGCTTGTCTTCGAGCTCGGATTATCACCATGTTAAGCCGTGAGATGCTGCACATTAAACACATTGAAGATGCTGAACTCATCTGGTAACTCGACTCGGTAAGCATTAATGCCAAGTTTCTCCAAGATTTGGCATGGTCCAACCTTCCGGTCCTTAAGCTTGTGATATTCACTAGCAGGATATCGTTCTCTGGACAGAGAAACCCAAGCCAGATCACCTACCTCAAACTGGACATCTCGCCGAGACTGATCCGTATGTGACTTGTACTGGGCATAAGTTACCTCCAAGTTCGCTTTGACAGTCGCATGAATGGACTATAGATCAACCAGACGATCCTCCACCTTCCTTGGAGCCGAACCATGATCAGGGATAGCAAGGTCGAGCGGACCCCTCGGGTTTCGTCCCAAAACAATCTGAAAAGGGTAAAACTTGGTGGACCTGTTCACGGAGCAGTTGAATTCAAACTCAATCTTCCCAAGTACAGAATCCCAAGTCCCAAAAGATTCAACCTGCGCCCTCAACATGTTCCCCAAGGTGTGACCACTTCCGTCTGGCCATCTGTCTGTGGATGATATGGACTGCTAAACTTCAGAGTAGTGTCCATGCGCTTCCAAAGCTCCAACCAGAAATGGCTCATGAACTTCGTATCTCAATCAGACAGGATACTCCGCGGCAGTCCAAATCTCTGCACCACATCTCCAAAGTACAAGTCGGCAATCTTGCTCGCATCCATGGAATTCTTGCAACCAGAAGATAGCCATCTTACTGAACCTATCCACCATGACCATGATGCTGACAAACCCCTTCTGGGTTCGCGGCAAACCCAATACGAAATCCATTGACACATCCGTCCATGGCTCTTCTGGAATAGGTAAAGGTGTATAAAGACCCTGATTAGTGCCCCCTCCTTTCGACACTTGACAAACTCGACATCGCTTAACGTAATCCTGGGCACTCTTGTTAATTCTTGGCCAGTAAAATTTCTCCTTGATCAAGCCGACTGTCTTGTCTTTGCCGAAGTGGCCTTGCGAGTGCAATTCCTGAACAATCAATAATCTCAACGATGTATTAGGAATACATAAACAGTTACCTCGGAAAAGATAGCCGTCATGAAGAACATAGTCAAACCGTTCCTGCTGCTCCACGACCTTCATAATAGGACCGAAATCTGCATCATCTCGTAGCAGCTCTTTCAATCCCTCAAATCCCAAGGTGACAACCTGCATCATGTTAAGCAACGTCTGTCGTCTACTCAATACGTCAGCCACCTTTTTCGCGATGCCTAACTTGTGTTTCAAGGTGAATGTGAACTCTTGAAGCGCTGACACCCACCTGGCATGTCTATCACTAAGTCGATGCTGTCCCTGAAGAAACTTCAAAGCCTGGTGGTCAGAGTACAGCACAAACTCCTTCTGTATCAAATAATGCCGGCAATGTTGAAGTGCTCGGACTATGGCATAGAACTCGACATCAAAAGTTGAGTAGTTCAACTTCGGCCCTCCAAGCTTTTCTCCGAAATAGGCTACTGGCCGTCCCTCCTGGCTCAGAACCGCTCCTATGCCCACCTTCGAACCATCACAATCCACTTCGAATACCTTATCAAAATTCGGTAGGGCAAGTATTGGGGCACTCGTCAGCTTTTCCTTTATCACATCAAATGCTTCTTGGGCCACCTCTGTCCACTCAAACACCCTGGCGTTGTAAATATCAGTCAGGGGTGCCATTAACACATTGAAATCAATGATAAACCGTCGATAGAAACTTGCTAATCTATGAAAAGATCGAACCTCTGTTACATTCTTTGGTACTGGCCAGTCACGGATCGTTCGAATCTTAGCATCATCCGGTTGAATCCCATCCTGTCAACCATCCAACTACATTTCTTCCAGTTGGCAAACAAACTGTGATCTTGCAATGTAGCCAAAACTAACTGTAAGTGCTGCAGATGTTCTTCCCTCTCCCGACTATACACAAGCATATCATCAAAGTAAACTACCACAAAGTCATTGAGGAAAGGACGCAGTACCTGATTCATGACCCTCATGAATGTGCTGGGTGCATTCGAGAGACCGAAAGGAATGACCAGCCACTCGAAAAGCCCATCCTTCGTCTTGAAAGCCGTCTTCCACTCGTCTCCATGTTTGATTCGGAGTTGATGGTAACCACTTTTGAAGTCTATCTTTGAAAAGAAAGTCGCTCCACTGAGCTGGTCCAACATGTCATCTAATCGTGGAATCGGAAACCGATACTTGATCCTAATACGATTGCTGGCTCGGCTGTCCATGCACGTCCTCCATGTGCCATTCCTCTTAGGTACCAACAAAGCAGGCACTGCACAGGGATGGATGCTCTCCCGGATAAAACCTCTATCAAGTAACTTCGTAACTTTTCGATTCAGCTCCTCATGTTGCTATGGGGACATTCGGTAATGCGCCTTGTTCGGAAGGATAGAACCCGACATTAGATCTATCTGGTGATGAATATCTCTTAACGGAGGCAACCCAGCCAGTAACTCATTTGGCAACAAATCTGCAAATTCAGTCAACAACTCTTGAACTTGTTCTGGAATCTCCAACTCGGCCTGACTGCTGTCCGTTGTCAACAAGTCAGTCACAACTAATGCAAAACAAAGCTCGGATTCGATTACCTCTTCTTCGAACTCCTTTCGTGGTAAGCAGATAATCGTCTGCTTACTGTCAACCATTCCTTCTCGCATGGGCTGAAGTACCACTTTCTTTGGCCCTCGATTGATTGTATAACAGTGCATGAACCTGTCATAGGTCACATGATTATCGTATTGCCATGGCCTGCTGAGTAGTAAATGAGAGGCATCCATCGGGACGACATCACAGTAGATAGCGCTGGAATACTGAGGTCCAAACGAAAATTCCACCCTGTACCGCTCTGTAACCCTGACCTCGGTTTCATTATTAAACCACCCCAACCGGTAAGGCACTGGATGAGGTTCTGTCTTCAACTGCAGCTTCTGCACTGCCGTTTGTGAGATTACATTCTCATAGTTTCCTTTATCAATAATCACAAGACAAACCTTCCCATTAATTGTGCACCGGGTTGTGAAGATGCTTCTCCGTTTCCAATCTTCATCGGCTTTGGGTGCTAAACAAATCCTCCTCAAAACCAAACTATCTCCTTGGATATCCTCGGGTGCGACGTAACACAACTCCACCTCTTTCTGCACATCATCACCAACATACTCTTCAGATTCATCTTCAGTGCCCTCTTGAATCAGTAGTTGCGATCTTAGCCTCGGACATTCATTCGCATAATAACCTAGCTGCTGACACCTGTGGCACTTCACATTAGCTTTACTTTTTGCGGTAGGCTTATTCGGAACATTACCTGTCCCTTGGCCGAATTGTGCTCCACCACGCCCGAACTGATCTTGGGAGGAAGAACTACCCACACGTCACGATGAAGAGCTACCCGTTGGAGAAATACGGGGAGGAGGGAAGCCTCTTCCAAATCCGACACTGCTGACGCTAGCCCGCTCTACACTCCTGCCATCGGGACAACATCACAGTAGACAACGCTGGAATATTGAGGTCCAAACGAAAATTCCACCCTGCACCGCTCTGTAACGCTGACCTCGGTATCATTATTTAACCACCCCAACCGGTAAGGCACTGGATGAGGTTCTATCTTCAACTGCAGCTTCTGCACTGCCGTTTGTGAGATTACATTCTCACAGCTTATTTTATCAATAATCATAAGACATACCTTCCCATTAATTGTGCACCGGGTTGTGAAGATGCTTCTCCGTTTCCAATCTTCATCGGCTTTGGGTGCTAAACAAATCCTCCTCAAAACCAAACTATCTCCTTGGATATCCTCAGGTGCGACGTAACACAACTCCTCCTCTTTATGCACATCATCACCAACATACTCTTCAGATTCATCTTCAGTGCCCTCTTGAATCAGTAGTTGCGATCTTAACCTCGGACATTCATTCACATAATGCCCTAGCTGTTGACACCTGTGGCACTTCACATTAGCTTTACTATTTGCGGTCGGCTTATTCGGAACATTACCTATCCCTTGGCCGAACTGTGCGCTACCACGCCTGAACTGATTTTAGGAGGAAAAACTACCCACACGTGACGACGAAGAGCTACCCGTTAGAGAAATATGGGGAGGAGGGAAGCCTCTTCCAAATCCGACACTCCTGCCGCTAGCCCGCGCTGTACTCTTCTCCACAACCTATGCTTTTATCTGTGCGTCCAAGATAGTGGTAAGGGTATGGACCTGTAACGCATCATGAATTGCAGGTCATAGCCCATGGAGATAACGAGCCATGAGCTGTTCCTGAGTTTCGTGCAATTGGTTCCTCGCCACCATCTGGTAATACTCAAGCGTGTATTCTTCAACGCTCCGAGAACCCTGCGTCAAGCTTTGAAGATTCTGGAACATAGTGTGCCAGTAATTGAAAGGCAGAAACTCCTTGGGCATCTCTCTCTTGAATTCCCCTCAATCATCCAAAACTGGCAGCCCATCTAGGTATCTCTGATATCTGAAAGATTGCCACCCCGCGACGGCTCTGTCCCTGAACCTCATCACCACCAAAGATACTTTCTTTTCTGCTGGAACCTCCTTTAACAAAAAAAGTTCATCCATTGAGCTCATCCAATCTAAGAATTCTTCAGGCGACAACCCCCCTGAAAATTCCAAGACCTCCATCTTAAACCCTAGATCCTAACGAGGAACGACTGGTTCTCGTTCGTTGTCTCTTGGCGGTTGGTAGCCGCCACCCATTCCTTTCGGCCAAACCCTAGGCTGTTCACGCGGTGGCCGCTCGAGTTCGTCTTCAACATCTTCGTCCACCCCTTGAAGCAATCCGTCAACTTCGGCCTGGCACCAGCCGCTGTGATACGAACCCTGCCAACAACGTGACAAAACCTGACACCAAATCTGATAAACAACCCTAAGATCTTTCAAGTTTGCGTGGAATCCGCGACCCGTTGCTTAAAGAAGCAAGAACCTTGGAATGGTGAAGACGCCAC
>JAOXNR010053112.1:0-14902 GCA_028571225.1 Parsonsia alboflavescens
AATCCACAGGTAGCAACTATTGTTTGAATTAGGTTTGGCTAACAACTTTATTTGACGATAGAGAATTGTATGAATCAGATTGCATGAATTACACCTATTTGTTTACGTGATTTGACGATGGTGATGCCTTCATGCTTGTGCAATTTAGTTGATTAAATTTATAGTTTGCTACGACGTAAGTTTAATTGATTAGATTAGGGATTTTATTTAAAGGATAGGAATTTAAGAGCTAAGACAAATTCTAAAATCAGCTACTTAATTGATCTACTGATTGTTTCTTGTTAACGGCTTTCTCATCTATATTCTCCTTTTTAAATTAGCTTCTTTGTTTGATTTTATTTTATAAACTCTTTCAAAAGTTCTCCCTTTTGTTACTTATTAATTGGTTTTCTTTAAACTGAGATTCAATTCCTCTTGGGTTCGACCTTACTTGCCCTAACTGCATTAGTTGTGGTGGATATTTGTAATTTGTTCGTGTTACAACACACGGTCAAATCTTGGTGCCGTTGCTGGGGAATTGTTATTAAAGTTTGAATTTTTCCAATTAATCTTTTATTTTTCTTTTCCACAGATTACTGTTCATTGTTACTGTTCTCTATCTACTGTTCCGATTTACTATTCATCAGATATTCAGAAAATTTGCCAAGTTGATGCATTTATGAAGCGGCAAGGATTACCAAGCTGAGATCACAGTCTACAAAAATCCAATTGCAGAAATCTCAAGTGATTCAAGTTCATCGTCTTCAATGGCAGGAAAGAACAATGCAGCCGGAGGTAATGGATGAGGAATAATAGTTCCCTAAGAGAATATTATTCCTGTAGGTTACCATGCATCAAATAGAGGTAATGGTGCAGCTGAAGGTAACATTGATATGCACACTATTAAGTAATTAGTTGTACGTACCTACATTTACTGATCATCATTTGGCTCTTGATTTTGATGAGAATTTTAAATTGCAGACTGGTTTTCTTCAATTATTACTTGTTTTTATGGGATGTCTGGAGATGATCCTCACAGACATCTCAAAGATTTTCATGTTATTTGTGCTACATTGAAACAAGGTCGAACCACAGAAGAGGTAATAAAGTTACATGCTTTTCCATTTAGTCTGCAAGATCTTGCTAGAGATTGGTTGTATGAACTGCCCCCTAGATCTATTTCTGATTGGGAAACCATGAAGTGCACTTTTGTTGAAAAATATTTTCCATCTTCTAGAGTTTTATCTATTAAGAAAGATGTCGCAGGTTTTAGACAAGGTTATGATGAATAGTTTCACGAGTATTGGTTCAGGTTTAAAAAATTGTTAACTACCTTGCCTGACAATCAGATATTGGAAGAAGATCTAATGCAAAATTTTTATGAAGGACTCAATGATATGGATAGGGTGATGATAGAAGCAGCTAGCCAAGGATCACTCTTAGAAAAACGACCAATTGATGCTGGACAGTTGTTCGACAAACTTACATCTTCTAGTCAGACATTAGGAATAAGGGACAGTATTCTAAGGAAGGATAGTGAAGTCAATTCTACGGATGTAAAACTGGATAAGATCACTGATTTATTTGAAAAGTTCTTAACTATGAACACTAGCACTTGCGCACAAGTCAAATCTTGCAATGTTTGTTGTAGTTATGAACATGTTACTGATCTTTGTCCTTTTAATGTAGAATTTGCTAGTGTTAATGCTGCAGGAAATTTCTCTGGCCCTCAAAGGAGGAACAATCCCTATTCAAATACTTACAATGAAGGCTGGAGAGATCATCCAAACTTTTGGTGGAATTAAGGAGGAAATTCAGTTCAAAACCAAAACCAACCTCAAAGAAATCCTCCTGGTTTTTACCAAGTCAATCCCCAAGCTTTTCAAAATGATCCAAATCCTTCACAATCTGCCCCATCCAATTCCACTCTAGAAGAGATGATGAAAACCTTTACCGCAAATACCATGGCCTTCCAGAAAAGCAATCAAACTAGAATTCAAAGCCTTGAAAGATAAATGGGACAACTTCCGTCCGAATTAAGCCATCTCAAATCCCAAGGATCTAAGAGCTTACCTTCACAAGCAATCAATCCTCTAGAGAATGCAAGTGCTGTGACTGTAAGGAGTTGTAAAGAATTGCAAAGTGCAATTGAAGAAGAGAGAAGGGGAGATTGCAAAGTGCAATTGAAGAAGAAGTGCTAATCGTTACAGAGAAACCATCTCAGGACTCTTCTCCAAAGGAAGAAGAGAGAAGGGGAGAAACTCAACCCTTTAGGGAACGTCCTCCTTTTCCTTCATGTCTACAAGGAAATAAGAAAGAGGAGATGGAAAAGGATATTCTTGAGACATTCTGCAAGGTGGAAAGTCAACATCCCTTTCTTAGATGCAATCAAGAAAATTCCAAGGCATGCAAAGTTCTTGAAGGAATTATACACAAACAAGAAAAGACTAAGAGGGGATGAAAAGGTAAGTCTAGGGGAGAATGTTTCAGCAGTTCTTAAGAAGAAACTTCCCCAAAAAACAAACGGATCCAGGTATGTTTACTATTTCATGCACAATTGGTGATGTTTGTATAACATAGTGTATGCTAAATCTAGGAGCATCAATAAATGTCATGCCGTTGTCTATCTATTCTTCTCTTAATCTTGGATCTTTAAAGGATACTAGAATAGTAATTCAACTTGCTGATAGATCTTGTGCATATCGTGAAGGATTTATTGAAGATGTTTTGGTCAAAGTAAATAACTTAGTTTTCCTGCCGATTTTTATGTCCTAAAAAAGGATGAAGGTAATAATGTCTCTTCTTCTCATTCTCCGATTCTTTTAGGAAGACCATTCTTGAAAACTACAAAAACTAGGATAGATGTGCATGATGGAACTTTATCTATGGAATTTGATGGTGAGAAAATCTCTTTCAATGTCTTTGATGCCATTAAATACCATTATGATGATTGCTTTGTATCAATGCCAGATATTGTAGATCCTTTCGTTCATGAGATGCATAAGCTATTTGATTATGAATTAATGCATGACATGGATGCATTATCTTTCAATGTGGACCATGACATAATTGACACTATGAATGACTTGTTTGCTTGTGCAATTTATGACCTTAAGTTTGAATTGCCTATCTTCGAAGATAAATTGAAGCCTTCTATTGAATGTCCCCATTTACTTGAATTGAAACCCTTGCCTTCTCATCTTAAATATGCTTATTTAATTAAACGAAACTCATTCCCTATCATAATTGCTAGTAATTTGACTAAAGATCAAGAAGGGAAATTAGTCAATGTTCTTAGGAATAATGTAACTACAATAGGTTTGACATTGACTGATATTAAGGGAATTAGTCCATCTACATGTATGCATTGTATTTTGCTGGAAGATGAGGCTAAACCTTGCAGGGATGCACGAAGAAGGTTGAATCCACCTATGTTAGAGGTTGTCAATAAAGAAGTGATGAAGATTATTGATGCAAACTCATAACGTCGAGGTTGTCAAATGACGTTAACCAAAGGCGCTTTTGGGAGGCAACCTAAGAATAAGATTTCTTAGCTTATTTCTTGTTCTCTTTTCATTTTTTAAGTTATTTTTTCATTTTTATTTGTTTAGGATATAACCCCATTTCAAATTTTTAGGAAATAATCAAAACAGAATGGAAATGGAAGCTGGCACAGCACATCCGGCGCTGGACAGTGCGCCGGATCAGGATCAGATTCTCTCAGGAATGAATGCAAAGGCCATCCGGCACCGAACATAGGACTGGACACTCTCGGGAAATTTTTAAAAATAGATACAAGGCCCATCCGGTGCCGGACACACCCATAAACCCGATTTTAACCCACTTTTCCTTTTTTTTTCTTCAATTCTTTCCTTCCCACATTTGAATTCCTCTTTCCCTCTCCTCACAAACCAGAAACCCTACCTCTTTCCCCTCTAAATTCATCTGCAAATCTGCGATAAAAGTCATCCACATTACTTCCTTTCTTCCATTAACTTCATCCCCCATCATCAATCTTCATTTTTTCTTTCTCTCTCTTCACCATTCTCACACCCATTTTACCACCAAAAACCTCATAACCGAGTTTCACATTGGGACTACCTGTTGATTCAATCACTTGCTAATGAAGCGTGGTAAATTTGTTCTTTAACTCTCTTTTTATGTTGTTTCTTTTCTTTTTGTTTGATTATCATTATCTTTATTTTGTGATTCTTGGAGGAGATTGGGCACTTGTTTCCCGAAGATTGTTATGTTGAAGTTGTGATTAGGAACTAGTTATTGAATTTTCCTTGTTTATTGTGTTATAGGGGGGCTGAAATTTGTTGATAAATTCACTTAATTCTTGAAAAAAATTAAGTGCTCACCAAGTGTTTGTTAGAATGCCTAGAAGATAAAAAAGGTCTAGATCCTCTAGAAGAGAAGCATCTCCACAAACACCACCTTCCTTATTTGATCAAACACATTTTACTTCGTTGGATAATCAAAGATGGTTAGAAAAGCGATCAAATCATTCATGGATCTTTAAACACACAATTTTTGAACCACTTGAAGTGCAATTGGGAATAATATCTAGCTTTTAAGTCCTTGGTTGGGAGTCTATCCTTAATCCTCCTGACACTTTCTATCCTGGTTTAGAGGAAGAATTTTATGCAAATATTGTTAATAAATCCGCTAATAACTTGGAACCTATTGACACTCATGTTAGGGGATTTCCTATTCATCTTGATAAAGACTTTCTCGCTCGAGCTTTTCATCTCCCTAATCTTGGTAATTATCTTGCCCATCAAAAAGAAAGAGTGACAACAGATAAGGAATTTAATTTTAACATTGTCAGACAGGATTTAGGGCTACTTTATTATCATGTAGGTAAGGAACGAGAACGCTATGGACTTAAGGTTAAACAATTAGATGGAAAACATTACATCCTCACTTATTTGTTTAATCATAATGTTTTTTCAAAAGCTTCTTCCTTCAATGAATTGCTAGTTTTGCATGTTTATATTCTTTATCGCATGAAAAATGGATTAGGGGATATTCGAGGAATCTCATTACCCGCTATCTTAATCCATAACATGCGTGAGATTGCTCTTCGTGCTCCTGGAGTCAATAAGGCTTTTTGTTATCCTTTGTTTCTAACCACTATTTTCCAAGCCTACCATCTGCCTCTTCAGAATTTTACAATTGTTAAACCCAATGCCATTATCAACACAACAACCATGAAGAATGTTAAGTATTCTCATGGTCGTGATGGTATATGACGACGTCATCATGAGTTTTTCGCCTTACACCCTTAAGAGGAGCAACTCCAGGAGGAAGAAGGAATTGAAGCCATGGAGAGAGGACGGGATCCACAAGAAGTCCCTTTCTCTTCTATAGGACCATCATCTTAACACCAATCCACAAGAGACATGTTGTGTTATGTCCTTGCAAATCAAGAAGCTATGCAATCTCAGTTTTGCACAACTAGGGATGCAACTCAATCATCGGTTTGATGCTTAGGATGCCCGCCTAGATTCCAACAAGGAGCTTCTTCGTGAGCCCTCTCATAAAGGGTGACCATACCTCTTCCCTCTTTTTCTTTTATATATTCAGTGTCATTGAGGACAATGTCAACTTTAAGTGTGGGGGTGTTGTTGTCTTTTTTTTGTTTATGTTTTATTTGTTGTCTTTTATTTGTTTTTGTGTTATTGCATGTTTTAATGTTTAGGATAGTTTGTTTTTATGTGTTTTTTTTTTTTTCGTGTTATTGCTTGTTTTAATGTTTAGGATAGTTTGTTTTTATGTTTTTGTGGCCAATGATATATTTATAATATTTGAATTGGACATGAGATAGTTGAAACCTTTTGTGTTTGATATTATTTGAACTTCTCTTTCATTCTACAAATCCCAAATATCTTTTTGAACTAAATTTCACACAACTGTGCTAATTGAAGATTGAAAACTTGATTTTGAATCTTGCATAACCTTTTAAAATTTTTTTCATACAATCTTCATGACTTTTTTATGCTAAAAAGAAGGATTGATTGAAAGAGTTGTCTTGATTTGGAATTTCACTTTTAGCCTTGTTTTCCATCGCTCTAGAACTTGTCTTTGCAAATGCTTGAGGAGAAATCCATAGAAACGTGGTTAACTCGGGGATGACATAAGGCCTTCTTCAACTCGTTGGTGCCTTTCTTTAAGCCTACCCTTTTTTACATTATATCCCTTAATTCTTGTTTGAGCCTAAATGAGAATAGTTTTCTAACTATTCTATTTCTTTGATTGAACCTCATTATTTACTTTTCTACCCCATGTTTTAAATGTTTTTAAGAGAATAATGGCCATGTTCTTTTGAACTCATTTTTACATGACTTGAATATTTGATGAAAGGTGAATAATTGAAGGAGAAGGAAGGATACAAGGAAAGTCATGAACAGGAAAAAAGAGAAAAGGGAAATTGTATTTGCAAAAAATAGAGAATGTCAAAAAACCAAAAAAAAAAATGCTCTACTACTATAAAAAAAAGAAAGGAAGAGCAATATAAAGGAGTTGGTGAAAGAAGGAGATTATTGATTCAATTTGATATTTGTGATATGAGTTTTGGCCTCAAATTTTGAACTTACTATTCTCTCATATTATAAATTTGTTATCTTTATCCTTCGTTTGTAGCCAAATTCCAAAAGCCTAACATTACAAGCCAAAAGTCCTATTTGACCCGAGTAGACCTGTTTCTATCATTAGTGGAGAGTGTGTGGCTTCACAAGCTTATGGTAGTGCTTTCTTCTTTAAAGGTTTCTAGTGTTTTTTTTTTTTGAAATAATTTGATTTATTGATCTTATCTTGGGTTTAATTCAAATGATTTTTAAAACTTGAAGATTAAAAGATTTTTGATTATGTTGGATAAAGAATTGAGATTATCTTGCCTAAATTATGTAAAGTTGTCACACACTTTATGCACTTACTTTTTTTTAATGGGATTCGTGGTTTGGTTAAGAATGAATAATAATTGATTACATATTTTTGTTTCACATTTTTTGTTTGATTTGGAGATTGCAATATGAGGCTTTGTGTTGTTTTTGTTGTTTTTTGTGTTGGGGATTAAAGACAAATTTGATTGAGGAGAAGCAAAGGTCCAAGTGTGGGGGAATGATTTGTACATACTTATGCTAAGTTTTGATGTTCTTTTTATGTCATTATCTTACGTAACTTAGCTTAATTATGTCATTTTAGATGTGTTTACCTTCCCTATGTTTGATTTTTGTTTGTAGGAACATTTGGTTGAAAAAGAGTCAAGAATTTTCCAAGTGAGCATGTCTGGAGCCATCTGTTGTCGGACAGCACGCCCGATCATCTTTGGAAACTGCTCAGATCTTGGAAAAATAGGGCATCTGGCATCAGACAGTGTTGACTACTGGTTGAGCATGGTGAACATTTTTAGTTTTATGAGGATTTGATTATTTTTTAGAAATTATTTCATTTTGTAATAGGTTTCTATTTTATTATTAGAATCCATTTAGGTGACTACTTATTGAGGAGTCTTTTACTCCTATAAATAGGCACTTTGTCATAGTCTTAGATACACAACTCAAGATTGATCTTCCGAGGAATTCTGAAGACAAAAGGCAGATTTTCTCTTTCTCTTTCTCTTTTCTTATGTCTTTTTCAGTTTTATTAATCATGTCTTGTGAGTAGTCGTCTTTTGTTAACAAGAATATGAAGTAGGTTATTTTGTTATGGGGTTACAAGATTTGGTTTGTTTTCTATTAAAGATTTGATTTTTATTATTAAGTATTTGTGCAATTCTTATTTTCATCTTATTAATTATGTTTATTAATTTAGACCAATCACCTAGATTAATTTACATGATTATACTGTTAGGGTTTAAATATTATCTCTAAGATTGATAAATCCACAGGTGACAACGATTGTTTGAATTAAGTTTGGCTAACAACTTTATTTGATGATAGAGAATTGTATGAATCAAATTGCATGAATTAAAGCCACTTTGTTTATGCAATTTGTTGTTGGTAATGCCCTCATGCTTATGCAATTTAGTTGATTAAATTTAAAGTTCGCTACGATGTAAGTTTAATTGTTTAGATTAGGGATTTGATTTCTCACTACGAGAAGTAGATCTGTTTAAAGGATAGGAATTTGAGCGCTAAGACAAATTCTAAAATCAACTACTTAATTGTATTATTTGATCAATGATCAAACCCTTAGCAATTGACTTACGGATGGTTTCTTGTTAATAGTTTTCTCATCTATATTCTTTTTTTTAATTTCGCTTCTTTGATTGATTTTCTTTTATAAACTCTTTCAAAAATTTCCCTTTTTGTTACTTGTTAATTGGTTTTCTTTAAACTGAGACGCAATTCATCATGGGTTCGACCTTACTTTCCCTAATTGCATTAACTTTGGCAACAGGTTTAATTTGTTCGTGTTACGATGCACGACCACCCCTATCGTCGTCTTCATTGCATTTCCGGATGGGTTTTCTTCACAGTTAAACTTTTATTGTGTCTCAAATGTGCTAGAATGAAATGTATTGAAGCATGATTTTACAATGTACATAACGAAATGTGTGATTTTTATAGTGTATGCTTGTCCTGAAATGCATGATTACACAGTTTTATAGTTTGAAATGCACCGAATGCTTGAGTTGTTTAACTTAGATTTTGTAGTTGTTGAAAGCATGGATAAAACAGTGTTGTGTGCGATTGAATACTTGTGTTGAAAATGATGGGTTAAGAATCGAAAATCTATGTTCCGAAAAGATTTATGCAAACCTTGAAATGGATTTTGTGTGTCTCGAAATTTATAGTGTCACGAAATGTCTTTTGTGTTTCTTGAATGTATATTAGGCCTTGAAATGGTTTTTTTGTGTCTTGAATTTATAAAGTGTCTTGAAATACATGTGCTTGTGTCTCGAAATCACCAATCCAAGTATCGAAATGGGTTTGCACATTTCTTTTCCTGATGTGCTTGTTATAATTTATTTTCTCAATTTCATGACTACAGAAGAAGAATAAGAGATATGGTTGAGAATGGAGTTGAAAGAGATTGGACAAATCTTCCCATTGAATTGTTGGAGTTGATTGTTTCGAAGCTCTGGATTGTTGACGTAGAAAACTTCCAGTTAGAATGTAATTCATGGAACAAAGCAACGAAGGCCTATAAAGCTGCCTATTTTGTTCGTCGTTGTAGCGAATGACCGCTTTTGTGGGATGGTTTTGCATCTAGGTGGGTTGATATAGCTGCCTTCAGGATTAAAATATCGAGTAGAGATGTAAGGTATTATTATTGGTTCTCTTCAAAATTTGTAAAGCTTTTGTTGGAATCATAATTGTTATTCTATTGGATTTTGTTGCAAATAGTGTTGGATGTGGCTTTTGTGTTCAAACAAGTTAGACGATCGTGGCCTTGATTCAATGACAAACATGCAATTTAAATTAAATAACAAATTCAATATGTGTTAAAATAATAACATTTACATGCCATGAACCGTGTCAATATTTATTATTGCCGGCATAAAAATCGACACCCTCCATAGAAATTTTGACATTAATGTTAATATAATTTATCCAAAAGTTTTCAATCGAGTGCCCTGCTCCATAAACTCGAGATTGTTGTGTGGATATTAGATTAGATAAGGGCACTTCATGATTTAAGTCAGTCAATGTCGGATCATTTCTTCTGGATGTTAGGCTTCTGTGTCGTGAGCATTCGGACAGGTGAGACAATTACGTCCTTTTCTCTTGCACATTTTACATGTTTTTCTTTGATGGTATTGTTCGTTTCAAGAGAGGAAACAGTCTTCTTGTGGTCTTCCGATAGACCTTCTGCCAATAGGAGGATTGACGACCACGTCATTCATACTTGCAATTGAATTCAAAGACGAACACAAGGGCACAGGCTGTATCGAAGGTGCATATGCCATCCTCAGTTTTTCCATGTCAAATGAATGCCCACGACATGGAAGGTAACAATGAGCCCCATTTTCATTATAAAAAAGAATTAAGGTAAATGAGTTATGGAAATATCTAATTACATGCTTAGAGTTTCAATGTCCCTCAATTTTGAGGTCGACCACTGATGTCTCAAAATGGACCACTATATCTCGAAATTGACAATTAAGTCACGAAATACACACTTTGTATCACGAAAGGATACAAAGAATGTATTTTGAGACCTAATTGTCAATTTTGAGATGTAAGTGGTCAGTTTGTCTTGAAATGGATAGTTTTTTTTTTATATTTTTCCTTTTTTTATAAAAAAATTTATCTTCGAGTCAGGCAATGTCACTAGTGTCTCAAAATTGAGCAGATATCTCACAAAATTGACCCAAAATTTAAATGGCAACAGCAATGGCATGTTTGCAAGGTATCTCTTCCACTTCCCTTCGCCGACATCCACAGGTCTTCTGGACGATATGCACCACAACATTTGCTTCCCTTGGTGGATTTCCTATCACATATTCCTCTGTATTAATAATGGATGTAGTCCGCAACCTTTCTAGGTGGACCTTCACATCTTCTTTCTCAATTCCCGTTTGGTGACAATATCTGGCATTTTAGTTGCTGCTTCCCAACATTTGTTGGACCAAGCCTATATCACAATTCAAGCTCTACCCATAAATTTGATCAACATATCAATAGAATTCAACTTCACAATTTCGAATTTTGATCACTTTTTTTTTATTGAATTTTTTTGAATTTTTTTTTTCAAATTTGGAGATCTTTGATCTCTCTCTCTTTTTTTTTTTGTACCTTTTGTTTTTGTAGAAATGACATGAAATAGAAACACCAAACAAATTGAATTGGCCTTGATTTTTTGTCTTAGACACAATTCACAATGGATCACATGAAAAGTGTAGAATTAATGTAAAAGAACAAACACAAAGACATTCATAGATCATAGATTTTCAAAGAAACAAACAAGATCTGTACACTAAACAAGAAAGCAATTAAAGATAGGCAAACCTCTTAATGAAAAACCTGGCCCTGATAAAGATACACCCATTTCAGATCATTCCCAAGACTTCATAAGAGGTTCAAGCTAGATTACCAATGACCATGATTGTCTTCCAATATGATTTATTAGTTTGAATTTCATCAATCCAATTCAATTATCCTAGCCAAGTATTGAAGAATTCAAGAGTCTCACTAAAAAACAAGAAGAGTTATTAGATGAACACTCAAGAATTTTAGAGTTTAATCCATAAGGATTTGCTCAGTTAAAATAAAAGTGTTTGTGGGTAAGTTGTTTTGAACTACAAAGTTAAGGAACTATATATAGTCCCAAAGTTCTAAATTAACCTAAGAACTTGTGTGCAAGGTAATTAGACATGTTTACCCATAAAACATATCAAAAATCGAAGGAAACAAAACATTGTCGGGGCTGTCAGGGGGCCATCCGACACTGGATGGTGCACCGGATGGCTACTGGAATTGCCTCCATTTTGTTGTCTCCTGATCCGGCACTGGTTGCTTCCTGATCTGGCTCCTGCTGCTCTCTGTCCTGCCATATTGGTTGCCTCTTTCACCCTTTTTTAAATTCTTTGTCTTTGCTTTCAATTTGCACTCTTTATGGACTTGAACTAGGGTATTTTAGGCACATTTCCAAGCCTTTAAATTCCTCAAATGACCTTTCAATGTTGCAAACATGGAACAACTTCTTTCTTGGTTCAACTTGATCAAGTGTAGATCGCTTCATCATTACTTCCAAACCAAGTAGTTCTTCTTTACCTTGCACATATGTCACCAATGTTGCTTTCATCTTCAAAGTGTCATGCTTATGCTTGAAGTAATGATCTTTGTACAAGAACATCCAATCATTGTTAAGATCATCTCCCATAGAAGTCATCAGTCCTCAAGTTCTTGGACATTATTCAACAACACTTTCTTCAATCTTGATCTTTCATTCTTATATTTGAAATACTAGCTCTTGTACATAATCTCCTTCTTTTCATAAGCATCTTCATCATCTATATAGACTTCATCTTTAATATGGTTGCCCTTGAATTGTAAACCTCCACGTTTGAAGCCAAATGGATTGATTCTCTTAAGTTCTTCATATGAGATCTTCCATGAATTTTCCCATGCCATGTATGCTTTTTGATATCCATCACTTTTCATAGGAATATGCCACATTTTTTAAAAGGATTGCAGCTTGATTATTTTTACACTTTGTTTTTAAGTTTTCCTTCAAATGTCGATAGCCAAAAAAACATGTTGAACCTTTGGATATACTATTCTCACTATGTGCAATATGCCTTTGTGAAGATCAGATACAATAATCAAATCATCCCGCAATCCATATGCTATTTGAAATCTTCTTAAAGAATCACTTGAATGAATCATTGCCCTCCTCTTCGCCAAAAGCAAATGCAAGTTGAAAAGTTTTTCAGTTTCTATCAGCACAGATAGTTGCATAAATTTTGCCCTCATACACATCTTTCAAGTGTGTTGCATCTATGATAATTACGGACCTCATGCACTTGAAACCCTCAATCGAAGGACCAAGTGCACAGAATAACCTCAAAAACTGCTCATCTTGCTTACGTATACTGGTAATTGTCCCCGGCATTACACATTCCAATATGTGGAGGTATGATGGTAGCTGTCTGTATGAGTCTTCTGGAGTTCCATAAGCTATATTTTTTGCACACTGTAAAGATCGCCAAGCTTTGGTGTATCCGAGCTTCACACCATAATTCTCGCTTATATCTTGAATCACATTTTTAGGGGCGTGATTCGCACCGACGATTTTATCAACATACATACGACCAATCGTTATTGCACTTACATTCCTATTTTAGCTTTGCTGTACAGATTAGATACAACCATGAGTCGGGATAAACCTGTAAATCACCCAAATCTTGCATCCAGCTCTACAATGAGCACAGATCATGAAAGTACAATCTTTTTTATTCTTACATAATACCTCAAATCTTCCCTTATCCAAATATACCACATATATGGAAATCGGTTATCGAGTGAATATTGACCGACTACTGCTGTTAATTCATCCTTATTGTTAAAGATTGCATACTTTTCTATTGAACCCACTATTGGAACCATATCGTCTTCTGAAAAATGCACATCTTCGTCTTCATTGTAGACCATGTTTGTAAATTGAGTAGAAGGGTCTAGTATAAATTGTTCAAATGGAATCACCTATCTCACCCCATCGTGGACGTTGTCATCATCTTCATCATTCTAATCACTGTGAATATGTTCTTCATCGTATTCATAATCAACATCCTGTGCGAATAAATCTAAATGTCCCCGCTTCATCATTTGCATCAATAAATTCGTCCCTTGCATGATAAATCTAAAAAAAAAAAAAAAAAAAAGAAGTGAAGGCTTTAACAAACCCCAAGGTCCAAAATAACCCTCTCAAGGGTCGATTTTGACCGGTCAAGGCAAGAAATATCCCCCAAGGTCCTAAATGTTTAAAAGAAAAGGTGAAGGCTTCACAAACTCAAGATCCGAAATCACCCTCTCAAGGTCCTATTTTGATCGGTCAAGGCACGAAATTCCCCCCCCCCCCCCCCCAAGGTCTGACATCCCTCTCTTAATGTCTGATTTCAGCACTTAAGGCATGAAATTTCCCACACATGGACCAAAATCTCTGCAGTCCCACCTTCCTTCCCTCCTCCTCCTATCACTGAATGTGGTGCCATAAAAATAGCACAAAATGAACAAACACTAGCTGCCAAATACCAAAGAAATAAACCAAACAATATACCTCCGAACACCACCTACTTTCATCTTCTTGATTATGGAAAACAAAAATCACCAACTTTACTGACTGAACACAAAAAAAAAAATATTTAAAAAAATTCTAGGTTTTTTCCTTTCTCTTTGGCCAACAAATGGTTCTTTTGAGCAGTTTTCTTAGTTTCAACTTCTAATCAAATGAATGATAGTAGTTGTGGTTTCTTCAGTTCATTTTTATAGCTTATTGGGTTTGGTAGTTGTGCATGTTGAATGCTAAGGGGTAAGATAATAAATACATATTAAAGGATAATAAATGTTAAGTTTTTTTTTTTTTAAAGGAAAAGTCAAAATGAATATAGAATGAAAAGTTCATTTTACATATGAGTCACATATGAAATGTTGTCAGGATTTCGGTAAATAGGAAATAATTGTTCTCAATTTGGGTAGAAATGAAAACTCCCCTCTTTGTTATTTTCAATTGCAAAATTCTTCTTCTTAGAGACGTCAACTTTGATTACCTTTAGCAACCGCTACTCTTTCTACATCGCTCCACTTTTTGCTGCTTCTCTCTAATTTTTTTCTACAACCTAATTTTTCAAACCCTATCTACCTGTCTCTTTAGGGACATTTCATGGGTATAGTGGAGAGCTCGCAAATCATAGATCTCGAGTTTGAATCTCACCAACACCCTCTTAGATAAATAGAATGTCGAGGTGTGTGAAAATTGATCCGGACATCGTTTAAAAAAAAATTAAAAAAATAACCCACCTATCTACCAAAAGACGGTTTTTTACGAAATTGACATCGCCCTCTTTTTGGAGCCTCTCTCAAATTTTTTGTCGCAACCCCAATCTTTCAAACCCTTTCTACCAAAAGACGGTTTTTTACAAAATAGACGAGAATGCTGACACGTGGCCTTCCTATTAATGTATAGAAGATTCTTACTTAGCTAGCTTTTATATATATAATAGAACTTTTAAATTAAAATTTGATAATAAAATTGTAATTTTATTTTTCTTCTTTTAATAAACTTGTAACTTCATGAACTTTGGAAACATTTGAACTTTAAACTAGTGGAATTTTTTCTTTATATTTAACTACTAAATTGATTTTAAAAAATATTAATTTCCATGTCCTTTTAGGAACATTTTATTGGGTGAACTGAAAAGTGTGTAAATAAAAAATGAGTGAAACCTCATATAAACATCGTTAAAATATGT
>JAOXNR010053113.1:0-14901 GCA_028571225.1 Parsonsia alboflavescens
AGATTAGAAAATGGAGAATCACATTCTATTTAAGAATAAATATAAGAAGTATTTGTGGAGACAAATGACTTGAACATATAACATATTAATTAATGGTATAATCTCATTCATTAATTGATCATAATTGTCCATATATTCTCTAGACCAGAAATACTATACATGAGACTTATATTTGAGTATTTATAATTTACTATTACTATATTCACTTATTCAATCAAATCTCAAACTAATATGTAATTCCTAGTATTTAATTATGAAGTTATATATTAGTAAGTGGCAGGATCCATTACTTCATAATTAAAGAAGTGAGGTATGATATTTAATATGTACTCTATTGATCTTGACAAGAAAGTTCTTGGCTAAGACAATTAAAGGAAAAAATATTTCTCGAATAGTCAAGTGATTAAATAGAATTAGACATATGATTAAGTAATGGATATTACTTAATAAGAATATAAATGGAGAGATTAAATGCATGGTAATTACAATATGGTTTTAATAACGAGAAATTAATCTTTCACTATTTATTGGATAGTCATGATATGTTATTAGACGTCACTCATGACTTATGGAAATTTGAATAAGACGAGTTGATACAATCGCATTTCAATTAATTTTTGTTTTCGCCATGCGATTCTTACACTATTACCGCAAGCTTGAATCACCTTGTCATATTTAGTGGGGTAATCTTTGGGCTCGCCCTTTCTAAGTCTCATGATCAGATAGACATTCATCGTCGATAAGCGTTCATTAGAGGAAGGAAACCCTGACTATGCACAACCATCTTCGATGCAGTAAAAAGATAGTCAATGGAGGTCAATAATAGGAAAACGACCACCGCCCAACCGATCTGGATGTTGAAAATCCTCATCCCGACTTATCACTCGGACGTACGGCCTCAATATAATTCCTGAAGGATCAGACTAAAGAAGGAAAATTGTTAATTAATAAACATGATGAATAAGGAACAAATATTCCAAGGGGAAAAAAGGCAATAAATAAATACCAGAAAATCTATCTTATTCAAATTGTTCTTGTAACTCTTCTGTAAAAATGGTGACCATGAACCCGCCAAAGGAATGGTATTAGGAGGTTGGAAATCTAGACCAAAAGCAAGACTAGCCAAGTCTTTGATCCTTTCCATTGTAAAAACCTATCCAAATAATAAAAACATCATGCAATCAAACTCAATAAACAATTGAACATATAAAACCCATAAGAAATAATACATCCTAACCTCCAAAAGATAGCAACTAGCTGAGAAATACTTCCCCAAGCTTTGACTTTTACTCCTTCTTCCCTCTCTGCTCTATCTCCCCAAAGCAACATGAATCTGAGCGAGCACTGCCCCCCCCCCCCAAGGGCAGAGAGATCGGATAGTAGAATGAGCATCTCGGCTGGTACATTACAACGAAGAATGCCAGAAAAAATGGTGCATCCAAGAGCAAATAAATGAGTCAATCCAAACGGGCAGGAGCCGGACAGAAGTCAATCTGAATGGGCCTAAGGCCCCATATAGTCAATACCTGAAAGTTAGACTCACAGAGTCAACGAGGACGCATGGGCAGCGACCAGCTAACCCCAACCTTCCAGGTCACTGACCTCCTAAATGAGCTCGAGCAAAAGTCTTACTAGACCATGACCTCTAACCTGGTAAGCTCCGATCCGACTCATAAATCTTCCATGCCACGACCAATGGTGCGCGACTCCTAAAAACTCCCATGAGCCAAGGATTACTCGCACAACCTCACCAGAAGAGATGTTCGAGACTCTCAGCATCCACGGGAAGGTCGCGAAGTTGGTTTGAAGGTCGGTTAGCGAGCTCGTAGCTCTCAACAGAGATGTGAATAGGAAGATATATCTAGTTCAAGGGAAACTCCCTGAATTTGGGAGCAATTATGATGGTACAGGGGAGCCTCAACAGCACATTGATGAATATGTGTCCTACATGCGATGTTCGAGTACCCCGACCACGTCAAGTGCAGAACCTTTCGGTCGACACTGACCAAAAAAGCCCAGTCCTGGTTCAAGGGCTTCCCTGAAGTAAGCATCTCAAGCTGGACACAGCTGAAGGAGCTGTTCGTGAAGAATTATCAGAGCAGCATGAGGTGCGAAAAAGATATCAACAACCTCTTTAACATTAAACAGAAGGTTGGAGAAAGCACCCAAAGCTACTACAGTCTCCGCAACGACGAGATAGTAGAGAGTGAGCAAAAAAAGGATGTCATTTACATCACTACCTTCAAACAAGACTTGCAAGGGGGGTACGTACCCCTCAAACTGGCCGAGGAGCCAGTAAAAACCATCAAGGCCATACAGAAACTTCTTGAAAAATTGATGGGGGTTGAGGAGACAGTAGTTTAGAAAAAGATCCCTAGCTTTGCCCTCAGCCATTGAAAAAGACAATAAGGGGCATCCAAGGAGCCCACAAAAATCAAAGAGGGATAGGAAGGACCGTCACTCAAAAGGAGAGACATCAAACAAGAGGAGGAAGACCATCCCCGACCTCGTGACCACCCCTCTCAAAACGCCATAAGCAGAAATATTGGTAGTCATGGAGAAAAGAGGACTCCTAAAGCTGCCCAGGCCTCTCAAGAGTCCTGTGGCCAAAAGGGACCCAGCCAAGTTCTGTCACTACTTCAATGACCATGACCATCTCACCGAAGACTGCTTCGATGTCAAGCGGGAGATTGAGAGGCTGGTGAAAGAAGGTCACTTACAAGAATTCTTGGCTAAGAATGCAGTCCTTGCAAATCCATCTCCAACGGCCCCACACAACTAGCAACATTCGGTTGGTGAAATAAACGCCATCGAAAGTAGGTCCAAGCAAGCTCGAGGGGAAGATTCAGAACCCCTGACAGTGTCTTTCCAGATTGGTAACTTCCTAGTACGTAAAATACTGGTGGACACGGGGAGTGCTATTAATGTCCTATACCGCAAGGCATTCAATCAAATGGGGATCAACAAAAGCTCACCGATAAGGTCAGACACTGCTCTGACCAGCCTCAACAGCAACACAACCTATGTTGATGGAATCCTGCGAGTCCCATCCACAGTCCGCATGAACAACAGAGAAGTCACCTAGATAATAAATTAGACGGCTGTGGACTCCCCCGGAACTTACAATGCCATCTTGGGCAGAAGGAGGGTTGTGGACCTAAGGGCAGAAATCTCTTTGCTCAACTATAGCATGAAAATCCAGGTCTGGGACACCTGGATTACCCTCTAGCAAGACAAACAGCAGGCTATCGAATGTTACATGGCTGAAGGTAACGAGAAGAGCTCGGCTAAGCTCAAGCAGGAGGAATGCATTGTCCTCCCGAAAGAGGATGACAACCTCTGAATTCATTCCGTTGGTAGAGGAGAGAAGTTCTCCTCAACCCGAAGTTCCCTAAGAAAGGGATCAAAATTGGAGAGTTATTTCCTCCAAAGATTAAAGGGAAGCTTGTGGATTCCCTCCAAGAGTACCTGAGGGTCTTCGCCTGGCAAGCCAGTGACCTCAAAGGAGTGAATAGAAAAATTGTTGAACATAAGGTAAGGCTCAAATTGGGAGTCAAGCCAGTGAAACAGAAGAAGAGGACCCTCGCATCCAAGTGTAATGAGGTCATAGCTCGACAAGTCCAAGCTCTTCCCGATGCAGGAATTTTGAAAGAGGTGGTATACTCTGAATGGCTGGCCAACCCAGTTGTAGTCCCAAGGAAAAAAGGGATATGGAGGATGTGTGTGGAGTTCACCACACTTAACAAGTACTACCAGATGGACTCTTATCCCCTTCCAAGCATAGATCAGATGGTGGATTCTACAGTTGGATATCGGTGTTTAGGCTTCCTGGACGTTTACAAAGGATATCACCAAATCCCAATGGCTATTGAAGACATGGAGAAAACCTCATTCATCACAGAGGTTGGAACATACTATTTTACCCAGATGCCATTCGGCCTGAAAAATGCAGGGGCAGAGTTCCAGCGAGCTATGCACAAAGTCTTCAAAAAACAGCTCGGGAGGAATATCGAGGTCTACATGGATGACATCGCGATCAAGTCCACAACCTCATAAGACTTTATTTAGGACATCAGGGAAACTTTCCAGAGCCTGAAAGCTACCCACATGAAGATCAATCTGGAGAAGTGCACCTTCGAAGTCTCAATAGGTAAATTCCTCTGCTTCATGATCTCGAAAAGAGGCATTGATGCCAACCCAGACAAGATCAAAGCCTCGTTGCATATGGAGCCTCCTAGAAACCTCAAGGATTTACGAAGTCCGGCAAGGAAGATGGCAACACTATGACGCTTCATCAACAAAATGGTGGACAAAGGGGAAAAATTTTATGATGCCATACAGAAGCTAAAGGACTTTCAGTGGACCGAGGACTACCAAGCAGCATTCATTAAGCTGAAGGACTTCCTGGTTAAAACCTCCTCAACTTGTATCTCCGAGGTCAGGAGAAGAAATCTGCATGTACTTGACTACAACGGAAAAGGCAGTTAGCTCAGTGCTTTTAGTAGAAAGGTCAGGTTAGCACTTCTTTGTTTACAATGTTAGTCGATTGCTTTAAGGTCCAGAGACTAGATATTCGGATCTCAAGAAGTTCTTGTACCTCATTATCATCATTTCAAGGAAGTTAAAGCCATATTTTGAAGCTTACCTAATAAGAGTTCTAACCAATTTACCACTAAAGCAAGCTCTAGCAAAGCCTGAACTACCGGGCCGAACAATGAAGTGGTCTCTCGAGCTCCCTGGATATCAAATCAAATTTGAGCCAAGGAAAGCCATCAAAGCTCAAGCTCTCTCAGACTTCGTAGAAGAATGCACTAGAGCTCCACTAGAGTTCACCAGCACTTGTAAAGACAATATTTGGACCATGTATACAGATGGCTCCAATGAGAAAGAAAATTCATTCTCGGGAATATTATTGATCAGCCTTGAGGGAATGAGAATCCCTTACTCTGTGAAGTACAACTTCCCAACCTCGAATAATGAATCTGAGTGTGAAGCTCTCTTAGCATTCCTAAGACTTATAAGGGCTCTCAAAGCCTAGAGACTGCATGTCAAAACTGATTCACAAGTCATAGCCAACCAGATCGCCGGAGAATACAAAGCTAGAGAAGATAACATGATCAAATATCTCAAAAAAGCAAGGAATATAGTATCTAAGCTCAACTACTTCCTCATTGAGCGAATTCCCAGAGAGCAAAATTCAGAAGCAGACACATTATCCAAAGTATATTGAGAGGTAGTTGGAACAAATGCCAAGCTGCTCGTGAAACAATTACACTCTCCCAACATAACTCAAGAGGAGAGTTTGGTTATAGAGGATCAGGCAGACTAGAGATATCCAATCTACAGATTCCTCAAGCATGGCAACCACCCGCAGGACCAAAAACAAGATCGCCAAGTGTGAACATAGACACCTCGCTACGTCCTAATAAGTGATGATGAGGTATACAGAAGGTCATACATATGGCCATTGCGCAAATGCCTGAGTCAGGAAGGAGGACAATATGTCATTGAAGAGGTACACAGCAAAATATGTGGATCACACATAGGAGCAAAGACTCTCCAAAATAAAATCCTGAGGACAGGATATTATTGGCCCTCAATGGTCTTAGACATTGAGAAAACCATACAGAAATGCACGAGCTGCCAGTTGCACGGGAACAAGTCACACCTGCCACCCACATGGTACCAATCAATTAATGCATCTGTACTTTTTGATATGTGGGGCATTAACATCTTAGGACCCATCCTGAAAGGAATAGGGGGTGTAAAGTTCCTAATTGTTGTCGTGGAGTACTTCACCATATGGATTGAAGCAAAGCTAATGGCAGTAATTTCGTCACCAAAGGTTCAATCTTTCGTATGGAGGAACATTGTATATAGGTTTGGCATTCCTCAAGTTATCATCTCAGATAATCGGCAGCAATTTGATAGCGACCTTCTACGAAAACCTCAACATTGAGCAGAGGTTGACTTCTGTATCTGATCCCCAAGCTAATGGATTAGCTAAGGTCACAAACAGGACCATCTTGGAAGGATTCAAGAAAGGCTCATCAAGCTCGAGAAGGTCTCAAACCTGATTGGCCAAATGAGATCCCAAGTATACAATGGACATACAAAACGATGCCCAGAAAGGATACCATAGAAACACCATTCAGCCTGTGCTTTAGGGCAGAAGTAGAAATGCCAGTTGAGGTTAGAATGACATCTTTAAGACTGACTAAATACAATTCCATCGTAAATGAATGGGAGAGAAGGGTAGACCTCGACCTCCTCGAAAAGGTCAAAAACAAAGCAATAGAGGTAGATAGAGTCTACAAAAGGCAAGTAACAAATTTTTTCAACAAAAGAGTGAAAGAAAGACATTTCACAGTAGGAGAATGGTCCCTAAAAGGTCAGATGTAGGAAAACAAGGGCAACTGGCCAAGCCGCAAAAAAGCTGCTAGGGATTTTATATAATCCGAGAAGTTCATAAAGGAGGGAGCTACAAGCTCGCTGATCTCGAAGGAAGACAACTCCTAAGACCTTGGAATGCTTGCCACTTACAGATGTTCTACGCTTAAAGGTCATCTAAGACATTGCAAACCTCACTAATCTATCAACTGAGCTCGGGAAGCTGGTTAAAAGGATCCCACAGAGCATCATGGCGACCTCATTAATCCAGCTTGAGCAAAGTACAAATTAAAGCTAAGTGTTGAGCCTTATGTGGATATTATTTCTTTGGCTGCCTTAGTGTTGGAAACAGTATAATGCATTATGCAAGCCCAGACTACAAATGTAAACGCAAGGCATTGATAGAAAATAAAGCTATTATAGAAAACAGATGCCACAAACAAACCTCTACAAATATTCAGTACATGCAGAAATTATAAAGAGTCAAATGCATAAAGTCCTAGGCTATTACAAGAAGAGGTCCAAAGCTACCTCAGGGGTGGGCGTTGCACAAGGGGCAAGTTATCATCATCATCCTCCTCCTCGTCTGGAACAGCTACAGGGTCAAAGCGGCTAGGAGGGACAGCACCTAAAGGACCTGCAAAGTATACCAACAACATGGTCAGTTGGAAGCTTCTCCAAAGATAAACAGAAAGGCTTGGAAAAGGTCAAGTACCTTTCCCAAAATAAGCATGCACAAGACAGGGAAACATTTGGGCAAAGGCATCAACACAACAGAACATGGGAATACCTTCGGGTGTCACCATGGCAAGGGGGGTGACATCCAAGATCTCCTCGACCTCAAAAGCAACCTGACGTAGAGCTAGAGGTCAAGGTCAAAACAGAGCCGGAGGTCGAGGTCAAACAAGAACTCGAGGTCGAGGTCAAACAAGAGCTAGAGGTTGAGGTCGAATGATGAGAGTTGGAGGTCAGGCTGGAGGTTAATTGGTTCAGTCATCCGCTCCTTATCGGTCTGAACGTTTGAAGAAGAAGAAGACTTGAAAAGCAAGCTACTAGATAGCAAGCTGGAGTTATTTATACATTGTTTTCTTTATTCATACTGAATTCTTATTTTTGAATTATTTTCGAATTGCTCCTTGTTTTATGTTTTAATTGTGAATAGGTTTAGAAAGGCAATTCAGTAATTTTCTTATTAGTAACCCTAGATATTTAAGTTTCCTTTTCTTGTGATGCACAACAGTAGAATTTTTTTGAAGAAAAGTATCTTTTTTTCGATATTGTGTTTTGGTTCTCTTCTCTTCTTCCGTTGGCTGCTTTGGACTAAAGTTCATCTAAAGGAGAAGAAACTCATTTCTTTATTTTTTTTAAAATGGAAGAAAGAATTGAGATCCTCACATTATACAATTCACAAGATATTGCAAGGTCTCATTAATCAATACCCATTTGCTGGAAGCTAGAAAGCTTTTAAAATGTTGACTTGGATGGTTGAATACTTCTATGATCGTGTACAAAATGTGATAAGAAAATACACCATAGAGGGACATTGGGCATCACTGAATGAAGAAACTAGTGGCATGAATGATGTTCTTTATCAGTTATATGCCTTAATAGGAGACAAGAAGCACTTAATATGAGCTCACCTTTTTGACAAGCCATGTTTCCTTGGAGGGCTTACTCTTAAGGTTGATGAACTCTCTGGTTTTCATGCCACTACACATATTCCAATAGCTATTGGAGCTCAAATGAGGTCCAAACTCACTAGAGATACCCTTTATAAGGAAATGTCAACATTCTTCATGGATATTATCAACTCTTATCACATTTATGCAACCAAATTTTAATCTGTTCCCAAGCACTGCAGCGATCTGAATCAACTAGCTTCTACCCTCACATCAGAGACCAAAGAAGGCTGCACAATTTTTAACATGTTGAAGGCTACTCGAAAACTATTCATTTGGACGAAGGATGCTTCGTATGGGTATTATTACGAGAGGACACAGACAAAAGGAATTCTGCCAGTACAAAGATTAACTGAACCTGGAATTATGATCATATATGCTTCGTCAAGAATGGAGAGCTTTAAAGGCCAAATCTTTCCACGGATGTGGAACCAAGTTTGATTCTTTCTAGTGCGACTATGGCATGGGAGTTGAGTCATTTGCAAAGTTAAGAGTTTCGATTTACTTTGAAGATCGAAAGGGGCCATTTAAGGTACTCGGTCTCATTGGAGAAATTTGTTCCTTGTCTGATCCTAGAGGAGTTGGGATGCAGAGAAGTTGGGATGCAATGCTTACAAGCTCAAGCTACTAGATGGCTATGGTATCTCCAATATGTTCAATGTGCAACATCTTTCTCACTTCCATGAAGACACACGAGCTTGACGACAAGCTCTTTTTGGGGAGGGGTAGTCTGACACAGAGGTCAAGGTCAAAACAGAGCCGGAGGTCGAGGTCAAACAAGTGCTCGAGGTCAAGGTCGAGCAAAAGCTAGAGGTCAGTTGGTTCAGTCATCCACTTCTCGTCAATCTGAACGTTTGAAGACGAAGAAGACTTGAAGAGCAAGCTACCAGATAGCAAGCTGGAGTTATTTATACATTGTTTTCTTTATTCATACTGAATTCCTATTTTTGAATTATTTTCGAATTTCTCCTTGTTTTATGTTTTTATTGCCGATAGGTTTAGAAGGGCAGTTCGGTAATTTTCTTATTAGTAACCCTAGGTATTTAAGTTTCGTTTTCTTTTGATGCACAACAGCGGAATTTTTTTTAAGACTAGAATTTTTTTTTCGATATTGTGTTTTGGTTCTCTTCTCTTTTTCCTTTGGCTACTTTCTACCGAAGTTCGTCTAAAAGGAGAAGAAACTTGTTTCTTAATTTTGTTAAAATAGAAGAAAGAATCGAGATCCTTGAATTTTGACGGGTTAACTAAAACTTGAGCTATCCAATCGATCCTTTCAAACAAGGCTCAAACCTTGGCTCACCACTGCCATCTGCGTCACCACCTCTATAAGTTCTTCCCCTTTTCTAGATAGGCCCTCATCAGCTCGACCGACTTGGCCCAAGGTCTCTACTACAGCAACCTATTCTGGAGAAGCTAGATTTTCCAACCGCCAAGGAAGATGAACAATCAACTCTGGAGGATAGAGTGAGGAATCGAAGGTTGGGTTAGTCTACATCCTCAGGTTGAGTTCTCTACTTTCATCCACCACCTCTGTGTATAATGATATCATCTGAGGACTTCCTCGAGCTTCTCCATTGAGAGGTCACCATATTCATCACAGAGCCCCTAGAACTTCCCCAACTTAGCCTCGAGCTCCCTACTACCCTCCCCTTGCTCTACTTTCCTCTTATCAGCCTTATCAAGAGCTTTGGACATTGCTGCACTATTGGCCCGGGTCTGCGCAATTTCCTTCTGACATGCGTCGAGAAGTTTGCTAGAATAGTCAACAGAGGCCTTAGACAGCTTAGCAGAAGCCCTGAGCTCAGCAACCTCCTTCTCCAAGCGGACCTTGGAATCCCGAAGCTTGGAAATCAGGGAGGCAAACTCAGAGTCCTTGTTGGCCTTCTCGACCTGCCTTCTCAAGTGCTCGCTCAGAAGAAAATGATTCTAAAAAAATGAAAGAAGGCCAGCATAGGAGTAATAGTAAGATGGAATCAATTGCCAAGTTTATAAAAGGTGTCAAAAAAACTTACTGCAGAGTGAAGGGAGGCAGTAAACTTTCCGAGCTCCTCATCGGTCAGTTGTCGGAAGTTTTCCCAATCAGCTGAAGGCATGCACTCCATAAAAAAAGATTGAGCATGAGGCCACAAGAGTAAAGAGTCATCATCTTCCATAGCAAGCTCGGGGACCCATCTTGCCATCCCCTCGAACGAATGGGTGGCCAAAACAGCGCTCCCCAACCTTTTAAAAATTGAGGTGACCTCCTCGGTGGCGCAACCCAAGAAGTCTGCCGTGGGCTCTAGGTCCTTCCCTTTCCCAGACGATCTCAAAGGAACCTTCTTAACTAGCTGGGAAGAAGGTGAAGAAGAGGAGCCGGTGATCTTAAGAGGCTAGTCAGAAGGCCCCATCCCCGCAGCAGTGGAGCTTCATTTGGTGGGCCCCTTGGTCCTCTCCGCTACTACTGCTAACCCCTGCCCTGGGGAATGGGAATCTTAATGGTAGGAGTCCCAGCAAAAGAAGCACCGATGATGCCCTGACCTCTACCCCTAGGGGCTAGGGAAGATTCGGAAGGACGAAGCCAAGTGACTCCCTCATTGCTGCAAAGACAAAAAAAAGAAAAACTGTTAGTACCGAATTGCAGGTCGATAAAAGCAAAAATTCAGCAAAGATGAGAAAACTTCCTACCAAAAGAGGATATCCCCATAGCTTTCCTAATGGAAGTAAGATTATGGTCTACTGGGTCTCCTAATCTAGCACGGCGAAGGAAGGATTCAGGCCAAATTAGGGCTGCACACCCCACCTTAGGCCTGTTTGAATCGACCAGGTCCATTAGAAAATCACTGTGTTCAAACTATTCAACAGACAAGGCAGGGAACTCGTTGAAGAATGAGCGGTTCAGGCTCCAATCCGAGTAAGGCTCAGACCGAACCAAATGATCTAGAAGACAAGCAAAACAGAAGAAGGGTTTCCACTCCCCCATGGAGGATTGAAAGGGACCTATTACCTTATCCCGAGAGATAAACTGAAGGTACCCGTTGGAAGATTTGGAGGCCATGGAAACGCCTAATTTGAAGAAACACCTAAAAATCTCCAGAGAAACTGGAACTCGGTAAAGATGACAGGTCGCTATGAAAGCGACCATAGCCTGAAGAAAGTTGGGCTCAATTTGGGCTAAAGAGAAGTGCCAAAAGTAGGCGAGTCAAGAAACAAGGGATCAAGGTGAGGAAGAAGAATGCCTCCATTAAGGCTAGAAAGATAAAGGACTATATGTCCATGGCGTTTACTATAAGGGCGCTCATGCCCTTCGGCGGCAACTATCTCACCCTTTTCTAGTCCCCACTCACCGCGGATATTAAAAACAAGATTGGGATTTAGAGAAGGAGACATGTAGCTGGCTTCGATCTCAAAAAACTCAAAGGTTTGAGTTTTAACAGAAGGTGCCCTAGCCAACACCGGGGGAAAATAAAAGACCCTATTTTCCAGGTCAACCGGAGAAGAAAAAGGTGCAATCTCTCCAGATTGGAACGTGGGGGTGCTAAACACAGAAGACGATGAGGTAGGCACGCTAGACATGTCGAGACTGGTGAAAAGACACAAAAGATATAATTTTTTCAAAAGGAAAGTCAAAAAACTCACTCTTTAAAATGTTGGAAGGAAGTAACTGTCCTAAAGAAACTAAATGCTTGGGCGAAAAAGGAAGAAGAAATTCTAAGTAGAAAGCTCTATGAGTTTAAAACCCTTGCATGCCGGATGAAGGTTTAAGTAAATCCCAAAATTTGGAGTATCCAAGTTATATTGAACAAGGAAACCTCTAATTTACTAAAGCGGGTCAGTCTTCCAGGGCTGAAGCGGGTCAACTATCCAAAAAGTTGAAAAGCCCTTCAGTTCCTCTTGAAAAAATAAAACGGTGCGATTCTTCAAGCCTAGAACGTGTCGGAAGTTGCTAAAACTGAAACGGACCAACTTTCCAGTTTTAGACCTACAATCAATTTCCAAAACTAAGGAGACGTATCTCCTTCTAGAAATAACCGTTGCAAGAAAACGGCACGACCTTTCAAGAGCCGCAATCTAAAGATGGTAACTCTTAATACATGAAGGTTAGCCCCACGAGCAATTGCAAGAAAACGGCTCGCCCATTCAAGGGTCACGACTTAGAGATGGTAGATCTTAATACGTGAAAGTCAGACCCCCGACTTGGAGATGGTAGCTCTTAATACCTAAAAGTCAGGCCCAAGACCTAGAGATGGTAATCCCAAATACCTGAAGGTTGGGCCCTCAACCTAGAGATGGTGATCTTTGACGCCTGAAGGTCAGACTCGCGACTTAGAGATGGTAACTTCTAATACTTGAAAGTCAGACTAGCGAGTCCCGAGGAACGAGTGCGCAGGGAAGTCCTACCACCGATCTCCTAGGTCACGAACCTTGAGGTCACCGACCTTCAAATGAGCACAACAAAGGCCTCATTAGACCACGACCTGCGACCTGGTGAGTCCCAATCCTAGTCATGTACTTTCCATGCCTCGACAAGGTATGCGCGACTCTGCTTGAGGCCAAAAGATTATTAGCCAATTTGCAGCTCTCTACTAGAGACGCAAATGGCAAGTTACCCCCAAAGCTAGCCGTTACAAGGAATCGGCGAACTCGATGCCAGCTACGACTTAAAGATGGTAATTTAGGCACCACGACCTCTGAGCTCACTAGGCCTAAAGGGGGGTAATGATGGGTGAAACGGGTATGACCCAGACAAGTCAACCCAAATGGGTAGGACCCAGACAAAAGTCAATCTGAATGGGCCTAAGGCCCCATACCCTCAATACTTGAAAGTCAGACTCTCAGAGTCAATGAGAACACGTGGGCAGCGACCAACTACTACCGACCTCCTAAATGAGCTCAAGCAAAGGTCTCACCAGACCCCGACTTTTGACCTGGTAAGCTCCAATCCAACTCATAAATCTTCCATGCCACGACCGATGGTGCCTTTTGACCTGGTAAGCTCCAATCCAACTCATAAATCTTCCATGCCACGACCGATGGTGCGTGACTCCTAACAACTCCTATGAGCCAATGATCACTCGACGCGACCTCACCAGAAGTGATGTTCGAGACTCTCAGCATCCACAGGAAGATCGTGAAGTTGGTTTGAAGGTTGGTTAGTGGGCTTGTAGATCTCAACAGAGACGTGAATAGCAAGATATCTCGTCCTTGGGAAACTCCAAAATTTAGGGAGCAATTGGCAGGATTCGACAGAATCCCACAGTTATCCTGACTGCCTACGGTTGCATAATGAAGAGTCTCGATCTAGAAGGTAACGGACTTTCTTAATGAAAATACACAATCAATCTAGGGGAACAAAAACCAATTCTAAGCAACAGACAATAGAATAGTTTCCCTGAGAACTATTCTTACCCTAGATTACTCTCAGAATATTAACTTAAGCATTAGAACTCTTCCCCAGGTGATAGCTCATTCCCGTGACTCTCTTCATTTTCTCAGGTTGCTAACAAGTCATCAGGATCTGTGGGGTGATCTGGAATTCATTTTGGAACCCCATCAACTATAAATAAAAGTACTGAACAAAATAATTGAATAAGATAATTAGAAGGCACTCGGGTGACCTGAAGAGAGAGAGACCACATGAAGACAGGGCTTGAAGCGGCTGCGCTAGAGAGAAAAGCTAACCAGAAGAGACAATAGGGCTTGTCGGCGGCTAACCAGAAGACACTTGAGCAACTGCTTGTCGGCGGATAACCGGAAGAGACAATGGGGCTTGTTTGCGGCTATCCAGAAGACACTTGATTGACGGCTTGGGGCTGGGGGGGAATTGCTGAAAATGGTCAAGGCCGTTGTTCGGGACCAAAAGTATATCTCCGCGAACCTTTTTTTTTTTTTTTTTTTTTTTATAATATATAATATTATATAAATTAAATAAATTTTATTTAATTATATTATAATTTAAATAAATTTATATTTATATTTACTTTTAATTTTAATTTTGATTTTGGCTTAAATTAAATGAATTTTAAGACTAGATGAACTCATATGAATTTAATTAATCCAGTAATTAAGTTAAACTAAATAGCAACATATATACAAAATGTAAACCATAAGATATAAAATAATTAAGTTATAAATAAGTAGTAAGAATATAAAGAGTAGGGGTGAGCTTGGATCGGTTTCGGTTTTTAAAGTCGATTTTTTTCGGTTTTTTTTTCCAGAGGAGAAAATCCAAATCCAACCCTACCTATGGTTGGTTCGGTTTCGATTTTTCATGTTCGGTTTCGGTTTTTATTCGGTTTTCCAATAGGTAACCGAAATTACCCAACTTCTAGATGAACTAAAATCCAAATGTCTCAAACTTCAAACTATAACAAAAACTTGCAATAATTACATAAAAAATAATTCTGAATGGGTTTCGGTTTTTCATGTTCGGTTTCGGTTTTTATTCGGTTATCCAATAGGTAACCGAAATTACCCAACTTCTAGATTAACTAAAATCCAAATGTCTCAAACTTCAAACTATAACAAAAACTTGCAATAATTACATAAAAAATAATTCTGAATGGGTTTCGGTTTTTCATGTTCGGTTTCGGTTTTTATTCGGTTATCCAATAGGTAACCGAAATTACCCAACTTCTAGATTAACTAAAATCCAAATGTCTCAAACTTCAAACTATAACAAAAACTTGCAATAATTACATAAAAAATAATTCTGAATGGTCTAATTTCCAAATAGTTCACAAAAAATAACTTTGGGGAATTGCAATGCCTTGGTACTTTTTAAACAAGCCATAAATAGTATCATTTATCAATTTTAAAAAAATGGGATAATTTCAAAGGAAAAATAAAAATTGCC
>JAOXNR010053114.1:0-14901 GCA_028571225.1 Parsonsia alboflavescens
TCTCATGTGTTTTAAAAATTTTCTATGGGATTTGGATCTCGTTTCTCTGTTGATTCGAGGTCAATTTCCCTTCAGTTTCGGCTACTTTCAACGTAGGTGACTTGTCGCCATTCATGGAGGATGTTGGTTTTGAGGATTTGAGGGCAAACTCTTCCCAACCTGGGGAGAATGATACAGGAGTATCCAGCCCACCTTCAGCACACACACGATCCAAGTCCACGGCATTGGAAAACATCACCAAGAAGTCCAACGTGGGGCTGTTTAATGATTAGGATATAATTAGGCCCAATTTAATTTGTTCCATTTGCTGGTCCAAGTTTAATTGCTTAATGCTGACCAGCCATTATAAATAAAAGTTTAGGTTTTGTTTGAGGATCAAGAGAGAACTAGGAGTTTATTTATTTTTACCTAGTGCTGCCAGCCTAAGTTCCTACATACAGCTCCTTGTTAGTTTTTTTCCCATTCAGTATTGTTCACCGATTTAGTATTTTACTATTCCATCTTTACTATTCATCATCATTACTGTTCATCCGAATTTAAAGTGTGTTTTTTTTTAAAATCCTATTATTAATTTCCAGATTACCTTTCATTAGCTTACTGTCTTTTCCTTCTTCTGTTCTATGGATTTGTCTTTGCCGATTGCAACGAAAAAAAGACCAAACACTTTCCAAGCCATTACAGAACCCTACTTAAATTCACTCATTCGGATAAAATCACATAACTTTCGATGTGGGATGCGTAATGAACAGTACCGGTGTTGTGTGCTCGATCGAGCTATCTTTGGGATGGGATTTCTCTCTCGTTATTAAGCCTCTTAGCAAGTGTATTATATCAAATTAAAGCTCTCCATACATAGATTAAGCTTAGTGTTTGATTTGTGATTAATTAACAAGTTATCAAGGTAGAAAATGTGGTCAAAGCATTGACCTTGCCATATGGTATATACCATATGCCTTCTACAAAAGAGTGTCGTATAAAAAAAAGTGTTGTGCAATTTTGCCGATATGAGAGTCTTCAAAGATGAAGCTCATTTGGTGCATGATGAATCCTGACGGCCAATTCGGTACTAAAGAAGACTTGCAAATTCAATCGATGCTAAAGGAAAAGAATCAATGCTGCTTCGGATATTTTTGTCCGTGCTTGTGAACAAGTAAATTGATCGGTGCTTTGAATCTTTTCAACCAGAGCCCGTAAACTCCATTTGATCGGCACCTGTGACAGTTATCACTCGGATAGGTTGAATCAACGAGTGCTTCGGCAATTAATGGGCATCGGTGTGCAAACCTATTGGCACACCAATTGTTTTCTGGAAATCACAGCTTAGACTTTTCTTTTGTTCAGCGCCGGTTGTCGGATCGATTATTCCCGATTTCTCTGTTTTGAGTCCTTTTCGCTCCAAACTAGTCCCCAAAATTTTCCTTCATATAAAACAATATTTTATATACTTGAATTTTAGCTTTGATAACTTCTAGATCTTCAAATTCAAGTTCGTCTTGGACAATTTGAATTAACAAATTCTTAAATGCATTTGTCATTGAACGGATAATTAAATATTCACTTTGAACACTTCCTTGGACTCCATTCCCCCACCGTTAAAAAGGATTCGTCCTCAAATCTCCAAGTCCTTCATAAAAAAAATTTAAAAAAAGAATGTTACTGACATTGAATGAACAAGAAATATAAAACCCACCATTAAGATCAATATCCTGAAAGCCTCAACAAATGCCATCTTTCATTGATTTGTCAACGTTAAATTTCCAGGGTGGTGGTCATTCTTTGATAAAAAAGAACTTCTCTTCATCTACAAGGATCTCAAAAATAAAAGAACCAAGCACAAATATCCTTTCTAAATACCAAGAACATAAAACCCTTCGATTGAATATGACTCCATAAAGCATGATATAATTGATAATAGACATGCAAGAAACAAATCCATATCTTTACACATATATATGACCTCTATCAATAACGCCAAACACATGTGCAAAATGAATAACAAAATTACCACCACATATGTAAGATTGAATGATAGCGTACATAAATACAATGAATTCTAGCAAGTGTTTCCAAAATTTCCAGATGAGGATTAAAAACAAGACAACCAAGTTGATATCATTAGCATGAAAATTCTCAACTTTATTGAAGAACATTGTCTCAATATGATATGCCTTTTCACAACTCTTCATTGAACAAATATTTCCAACAAGCATAGACTTCTTTTTCATATGTAGTCCTTCAACATGATTTTTTCACAAATTACCCAAGATCATAGGACCACGATCATGACTTTCAAAACCAATTTCATTACACTTAAAGTTCAACAAGTCAAAGAATCATGCAGAGAATTTTCAAGATTACATGAAACACCTACTCTAGACATAAGAATCACATGAATTTATACATATCTATAAAAACACAACTCCTTATTAAGAGACAAAACAAAAAAAATCTATTATACTCTATCACTCAAAACAAACTTAGATATCTCAATCATGTATTGCTCAAACGCATGCTTTCTCATGATTGAAATACTTAAAGATATAAGAATTTATCATCATCTTCTTTCCATTTAACTCAATATCTATCAAATAATTCAAAGAAGCATTTAAGACATCATGATTATAGAACTTAGTCAAAACTCCTTGTCCACATGTAATAATCACATCTCTAGAACCACATGTATTCAAACAAGACTCCTTTAAGAACTCAAAATTCACGAAAACTTTCACAAAACTCATCGGAATATACAAATTACAATCTTTACATGAAGAATCATTATGCTCAACAATAGTACCATCATAAATACCTACAAAATCACGCTTTCTCATAGAAAATAACATGTCATGCTCAAAACAAAACAATTTATTACCATGTGTAGAGATAAGAGTGTACCACTTTAACATAGCATTCATTACCATGTTCTCCTTGCCTTCCTTGAGCTTAAATAATAATTCAAATTCCTGCAATTTAGGCATAAGAACACAAGAAATAGAATGTTCAATGTTAGGATTAAGAATAAAAATCGCTTTGCTCATCACTAAAGCACTCTTTTTCTCTCTTTCTTTTTCATTAAAGGCCACTTTTTCTTCACTCATATCTTTTTTCTCAATCCCACTATTTTCTTTTTCAATCTCAATCTTATTTTTCCTCTCGTTTTCTTATCCCTCAAAATCTTTTTCTCTCTCAAGCTCTCTCTTTTCTATTCTCATGTTCTTCTTTTCTCACAATTGGAGTCTCTTCTTTTCTACCTAGAATTCCTTCTTTCCATAGATGATGTGATCTCAAAATTAACATGGATTCTTCATTCAAAATCAACCCAAGACTTCATTAAGAGATTGAAGCTAGATTACCAATGACCATGATTATCTTCCAATATGATCTATTAATTTGGTTTTCATCAACACAATTTAATTACCCTAGACAAGTATTGAGGAATTCAAGACTCTCACTAAGAACCCTAAATGAGCCATTAGATGAACACTCAAGAAAAGAGGTGTTTAATCCAAAAGGATTCTCTCAATTGATTGAAAAGTGTTCGTAGAATAAGTTGTTTTGGATTACAAAGTTAAGGAACTATATATAGTTCCAAATCTCTAAATTAACCTAATAATTCATGGGTAGGATAATTAGACATAAGAACCCTTAATACATGACCAAAATAAAAAGAGAAACCAAAGAAATTGATGCAAGAACTATGTCGAAAAGAATGAGTTCTTGCATCAGAAAATTACAAGAAAAATAAAAAGGGATCAGGTTGAAGTAGAGCCCTCCGGCCCCAAATGGTGCACTGGATATAGGGCCGGATGGCTACTGGAAGGAAGGGCATTTTTCATTGTTGTTGATCAGTCCTCGGCTGGGGTTGATCCGGCCCCAGCTACCTCTCTCTCTCCAGCTCTCCTTGCTTCTTTTTTCACCCTTTGTTCCATGCTTTGTCTTGCCTTCAATTTTCACTCTTTGTATACTTGAACTAGGGTCTTTTAGGCACATTTACAAGCCTTCAAACTCTTCAAATGACCCTTCAATGTTGCAAACATGGAACAACTTCCTTGTTGGCTTAACTTGATCAAGTGTAGATCTCTTCATCATTGCTTCAAGATCAAGTAGTTCTTAATATGTTGCATCAATGCCAACATTGCTTCTTTCATCTTCAAAGTATCATTCTTATACTTGTAGTATTGATCTGCAAAAAGCATCTTATCATTGTTAAGATCATCTCCAATAGAAGTCATAAGTTCTTCATGTTCTTGGACATTATCCAACATGACTTTCTTCAATCTTGATCTTTCATTCTTGTATTTGAAATACAAGCTCTTGTACATAATCTCCTTCTTTTCATAAGCATCTTCATCATCTATATAGACTTCATCTTTAATATGGGTGCCTTTGAATGGTAAACCTCCACATTTGAAGCCAAATAGATTGATTCTCCTAAGTTCTTCACATGAGATCTTTCATGAATTCTCCCATACCATGTATGCTCTTTGATCTCCATCAACAGAACTCTTCCATTTTTCTTTTGAACCCCATTTTTTCTCTTTTGATTACTTGAAGTGACAAAGAAATAAGATGAACCCTATTTGTCCGTGAAGACTTACTTTCTCTTGAGGTCATTAATTGTAGCTCCTCTTTGCACTATCCATGGATTGCCCAATAAAAATGTCCTTCTTTCATAGCTAACACATCGAACATCACTTCATCTTCATATTCCCCAAGAAAGAATGGAATCACAATTTGCTTTTCAACCATAAACCCTTTAATCTCATTCATCCCTTAAAACTTGTAAGAATTTGGATGATTCATGTATTTGAGTTCCAACATATCAACCACATATTGACTTACCATGTTCACACTCCTTTCTCTGTTGATCATCATGTAACATGGTCTCTCATAAATCATACACCTCACAAGAAATGGAATACCTCCTTGATTGTTCCCTTGACTTGAGGTTGTGACATCTTCCTTTTTGAATTCTACCTATTTAAACATTGGAAACAAATTTCTACAAGAAACAAGGTGAGATAAAATTTTCATCACATCACTCCCTTACATGTTCCACTCAAGGATGCCTATTCCCTCGTATATCATACAATTAACCGCTTTTCCTCTCTCTTATGAGCTCACCCTTTACTCCTTTTTAATTTCAGTTCTTTCTTCTTGCGATTCTTAAGAGAACTTCAATCGACCAACCAAATAATCAACAAAGACTGTGTGTACCAATCAATCAATTGAATCAATTAATCTCTACAAGATAGAGAGACAATAATCAAATAAATCAAAAATCAAGTCAATATGCAAGAACATATCTTTAGATGTCAAAAGATTCAAAAGATGCTATCCTTTTGGGGTAGAATTGATTTGATCAAACCTAAATTTCAATAATCAATTAATAAGCACAAATTTTCCACAAGATATCAACTTTGACAATTTTTCAGTATTTGATGAATTTCAATTTCAAATTTTTCTCTTTTTTTTTTATCTGCTCTCTTTTTTTTTGCTTTTTTCTCTTTTTGTCACAAATAACAACGAAGGTGGGAGCCTTTGCCTAATATATGCTTCTAGGGTTCAAGAAACCATAACAACAATTCAAGAAATCAAAGAAACAATGAAAACATAGAATCTTGGTCTCCAAGAAATCCAAGAAACAATGATGTGATCTCAAATTTGAAAGGAATTCGTCACTCCTCAATCAATTAAAAAAGGCACCCAATTGAGATCAATCCAAGATTTCATGCAAGAGGTTCAAGCTAGATTACCGATGACCATCATTGTCTTCCTATGATCAATTTGATTGAATTTCATCAATCCAATTCAATTACTCTATCCAAGTATTGAAGAACTCAAGTGTTAAATTAAGAACCCTAGAAGAGCTATTAGAAGAACACTCAAGAATAGTAGAGTTTAATCCAAAAGGATTCTCTCAATTGATGTAAAAAGTTATTTGTAGAATAAGTTGTCTTACAAAATAAAAATAGAGAACTATTTATAGTTCTATTAATAAGAAGCCCTAAGAATGATTAAAAACCTTGTTAACCCTCTAAAATAGCTTAAAAGACAAAGAAAAGTCAATAAAATCAAGTGGAATAGTCAAAATTATGTCAAGGTTGTATTAGAGACCAAACAGGGGAAATAGGGCATCCGAGAACGGTTCAAGGGAGGTAAGCACCAGATGATGGTACGGATGGCTACCGAAAATTCCAGTGGCCATTTGACTCTAGATGGTGCCCTATAGAGCTTTGAATGGTGCTTTGTCTTGCCATTCGGTGCTTTCTCATGCCATCTCCGCACCACACTCATTTTGCGTCATGCCAAGTTCATCCCAAGCCTTCCTAAGCTCCCCAACTTGATTACCAAGGCTCCCAAGGGCTTGTTCTTCTTTTGCCATCTCCTCATTGATGTTTTCTATCATCAATAAGTTGAAATCCTTCCTTGGTTGCTCTTGTTCATGAAGTGTCATCCTTTCAAAGCTATTTCAAAGTCAACCAAAGCTTCCTTTTTTTGAACAAATTGCACCAATGCTTACCTGAACTTTGAAGCTCTTGACCTGGTGATAGGCAAAAGGTATCTTCGAAGTTGGATCACCATTATTCCCCCTCACCTTGAAAGGATTTGTCCTCGAATCGACTTCATCTACATCAAAAAGAGAGAGATCACTAACATTGAAACTTGAACTTACATTATACTTACCTTGAAGGTCCACTTTGTCAGCATTTTTATTGATCTTCTCTATGATTTGAAATTGACCATCTACTGTTGGTTCAAGCTTTGTCCTTCTAGATTGAGGAAATCTTTCCTTCCTTAAGTGGGTCCATACCCAATCACCAACATTGAATTTCATCTCCCTTCTACCTCTATTATGTTGCTTGGCATTTCTTTCATTTTGCAATTAAATGTTCTCCCTTACTTAGGCATCCAATGGTTTTACCAATTCTACCTTCCTTTTGCCATCTAAGCTATCAACTTCATTCAAAGGTAGAAGGGTTAAATCTAGAGGTGTCAAAGGATTATAACCATAAACCAATTCAAATGGAGAATAATGAGTAGAAGAATGCACACATATATTATAAGCAAATTCAATGAATGGTAAATATTCTTCCCAGACCTCGAATTCTTTTTTATTACGGCTCTTAGCAAGGTTCCCAAAGTTGAATTCACAACTTCCATTTGGCCATCCGTTTGAGGGTGATAAGTAGTATAAAAACACAATTTTGTTCCCAACAACCCCCAAAGCACCTTCCAAAACTAGCTTAAGAATTTGGTATCCCTATTACTAACAATAGTTCTAGGAATTCCATTCGATCCAACCACATCTTTGAAAAACAAATTGCAACATTATGAGCATCATCAACTTTGGAGTGAGCAATAAAGTGTGCCATTTTAGAAAATCTATCAACAACCACAACGATTGAATCCTTACCCCTTCTAGACCTAGGAAAACCAAGCACAAAATCCGTAGAAATGTGTTCCCAAGGTGCATGAGGAACAATCAATGGCAAGTAGAGACCATGTGGTTTAATGGTAGACTTGGCATTCATACAAACAATGCATGATTCACACACTTTAACAACATCTGTGTCTTTATGTGAGGCCAATGAAAATGCTCCTTAAGAGTATCCGAAGTCTTAGAAATGCCAAAATGTCCCATTACACCACCCCTATAACTTTTAACAAGCAATCTTCTCAAAGAACACTTAGGCTCACACAATTTATCTTCTCTAAATAGAAAGCCATCATGCAAGTAATGCTTATCATATGCTCCTTTTCCACAAGCAATAAATACATGTTTGAAATCATCATCTTCGCCATACAAATCTTTAATGAACTCAAATCCAAGAAATTTTGCATCAAGAGTAGCGAGTAGGGTGTACTTCCTTGATAGAGCATCCGCTACAACATTCTCTTTACCTTGTTTGTATTGGATAATGTAGAGAAACATCTCTATGAACTCTAATCCCTTTGCATGTCGTTTGGCTAGCTTTGATTGTCCCTTCAATTACTTGATGATCGGAACGGATGACAAATTCCCTTAGCCATAAGTAGTGTAGCCGATGCTCCAATACCCTAACCAAAGTAAACAATTCTTTATCATATGTAGAGTAATTCAAAGTAGCACCATGAAGGTTGCTTCTTGCATTAACACAACACCGATCCCAACCCCTGATGCATCACACTTAATTTCAAAAACCTTTGAAAAATCAAGTAAAGATACGATAAAAGCACTAGCAAGTTTGTGTTTAAGCAATTGAAAAGCACTCTCTAGCTCACTTTTCCATCTAACCTTTACTTTACACTTAATTTTTGTTAAAGGGGCTGCAATTGTACTAAAATTGGGCACAAACCTCCTATAAAATGAAGTAAGACCATGAAAACTTCTTACCTCATTTGCACTTTTATGTGTTGGCCAATATTTGATGGGCCTTACCTTTTCCTCATCAACATGGATGCCTTTAGAGGACACAATACAATCAAGAAAAGTGACTTAAGGCAAACAAAATAATGTTGTTCACTTCTAAGAATGTTTAAAACAACTCTCAAGCGAGTAACATGCTCATTTCTATCGCTACTATAAACCAAGATGTCATCAAACTATACTACCACAAATTTAAATATGCAATCTCTAAGAACATGATTCATTAATCTCATGAAAGTGTTAGGTGCATTTGTGAGACCAAAAGGCATAACAAGCCACTCAAAAAGACCATGCTTAGTCTTAAAAGCCATTTTCCACTTATCCCCTTCTTTCATATGAATTTGGTGATAGCCACTTTTCGAGTCAATCTTAGAAACACATAAACTACCACTTGATTCATCAAGCATATCATCTAATCTAGGGACAAGAAAATGATACTTTACAATGATATTATTAATTGAACGACAATCAACACACATCCTCCAACTTCCATCCTTCTTGGGCTGAAGAAGAATAGGTACTCCACAAGGGCTCATGCTTTCCCCCACAAAACCCTTGGAAAGAAGCTCCTCCACTTGTCTTCGAAGCTCCTTTGCCTACTCTGGATAGGTTCTATAGGTGCCCTTGTTTGGTAATGGTGCTCCCGATATCAAATGTATTTGATGCTCAATCCATCTCAATGGTGGCAATGCTTGAGGGAGCTCTTCAGGAAACACACCCTCAAATTCCTTCAAAAGAGAACAAACATCATTAGGAAGAGAAGAGTTAATATTATCATCATCAAAAGAAGTAGAATGCTTAGAATGTTTGTACATAAGTAAGACCATTGGCTTGAAGCACACACATGCACTCTTCAACTCTCTTTCTTTTGCATAAAAACTCATTTTCTTTTCACTCGTCTTTTCTTCTTCACTCTTGTTCTTTTCATTATCACTTTGTCCCATTTTTTCTTTCTTCTTATCCTCTCTCTCGTTTCTCTCTTTACTCTCTTTCTCACTCTCCTTGACTTTCCCTCATTTTCTCTCTTGTTTTTCTCCTTATATAGAATTCTTTCATCCTCTCAAGAATTTTCTTTTGGTCCATATAGGCTTCATGAGGCTTCAAGGAACTCAAGTGTATCTTCCTTCAATCAAACGCCAAGGAATGCCTGTTCTTGTGACCATCATAGATCACTTTCCTATCATGTTGCCATGGCCTCCCAAGTAACAGGTGTGTAGCTTGCATAGGCACTACATCAAATAGCATCTCATCCTGATACTTGATCATAGAGAATGAGATCCTCACTTGCTTGCTACCCTTCACTTCACCACTATCATTTAACCATTGAAGCTTTTATTGCTTTTGATGGTCTAAGCAAGGTAACTTCATCTTCTCAACCTTGTAGGCACTTGCAACATTCACACAACTTCCACTATCTACAATGACACTAATCATGTACATTTGTTCACATTCACCTTCATTAGGATTGAATTCATCTTCCTGCCCCTCTTCTTCATCTACAATTCCTTCTTCCTCATCTTCAGCAGCAAACTCCACCATGTCCCTATTGTTTACGATGATGTTTCTCTTGTTAGGACATTGGTTAGCATGGTGTCCAAACCCTTGACACTTATGGCATTTAACATCCCTAGCCTTAAAAGGTGGAAATTAAGTTTTCCCTTTGTCTCCTCGTGGACCATTGTTTTCTTGGTAGTTAGGCTTGAATCCTTCCTCCTTGGGTGGATACTTAGGGGCCACTCCCTCCTTCTTAGGCCAAGTAGTAGTAGGCTTGGTTGATGAATTACCATAGCTATGTGAGCTATAAGGCTTCCCACTTGAACTCCTCTTGTGCTTCAATTGTCTTTCAATCCTCATGGCTATGTTCACCACATCTTGTGATAGTGAAATTGGCATATCTCCACTCTATCTGCTATCTCTCTATTCGAGCCACAAAGAAATCTTGCAATGGTACCTTCTTCATCCTCCACAATGTTGACCGTCATCATGGCTACTTCCATCTCCTTGTAGTACTCATCTACACCTTTGGAGCCCTGAAGTAGAGTTTGAAGCTTTTGGTAGAGTTCTCTATGGTAGTAGGATTGAACAAATCTATGTCTCATAACTTCCTTGAGCTAATTCCATGTTGCTTTGGGTGGTTCATGTGCCCTTCTCTTGGTGATCATCAATTGCTCCCACTTAGAAAGAGCATAATCAGAAAATTCAACAATAGATAGCGTCACCTTCTTTGCCTCCGAATAATCAAAGCAATCAAATGCATGCTCCACTTTACTCTCCAAGTAAGATAGGCCTCTGCATCATGACATCCTTTCTTCTTGGTTCATGATACTCTTCTTCCTCTTGTTGTTCCCAAAACTCTTCTTCTCCATTGAGGAATTCCTCAAAATGATCTTGGAGTACCCTTCCTCTTGGTTAGCCTATTGGCATATCCTCTACCTCCTTGTTGAAATGGGTTTTTCAATACTTGAGTAGGAGGTGTTTCAAAATCATTCACCCTTTCTTCAACTCTATTAATCCCTCTGCCAAAATCTTGTCTCATTGATCCCATTTGTCGTCTTACGGATCCCACATCTTGTGACAATTGTTGCATCATATCCCTAAGAGAAGACAATATAGCATTATCCTCCGCCATATTGGATGCAATAGATGAAGAAGAGCTCCTTCTTGGTATGGTTGTACCTACAATTTGAAGACACCAAAAAATGGGGGAATATTTTTGTATCCTTACAAGCACTCCTGTATCACACTATGATATGGCTTTTTCTAGCTTTAATGTGCTCATCCCTTTACGTCTTTTACCTCTCTTAACTCTTCTTCAATTTTTTAAAGCAACTTCAAAAGTAGACAATTACTCAACAAGATAATGAAATCAAACATAAAAAGCTCAAAGCAAATAGTTCATATCTTTCTACATGTAAGAGTCTCAAAGAGATAAGAGTTTCAAAGAAGATGGTCAATGAACACAAGACAATTGATCAAACACTTAGAATTCAAAGCAAATAGATGAAAGGCAATTTATTGAACACCTTGAGGTCAAAGAATTGTGATTCAATTTCAATCAATTTTCAATGTATTCAACTGTCCCAATCAACAAATTTGAGTAGATAAGTGGCCATTTCAATCCAATAGATCATAAATAAATCTCTAGCCATCAAATTGATTAGCATGTCATATAAAATTCAACTTCACAATTCATGATCAACTATCTTACAAAATTTTTGGCTAGTGTTTTTTTAAAATATTTTTAATCAACTTTGGCTAGTTTTAAATTTTTGGCTGCTATTATTATTATTATTATTACTGTGGTATTTTTGTTTTTGTAGAGATGAGATGAAGTGGAAACACTGAACAAATTGAATTGACCTAGATTTTTTTGTCATGGACACAATTCCACAATTCACAAATAATTACAAGAAGAAGAACTTGGATTAATGTAAAGGAACAAAAAAAAATCAAGTAAGATCATAAGATTTCAAAGAAGAAAACATGATCTTAACACTTAAACAAAGAAAACAAGTAAGATCAACCAAAAAGTTACCAAAAACCCTAAGCTCTGATACCAAAAAGATGAAATTTGAAATGAATTCTTCACTCATCAATGAATTCAAAAACACACCCAATTGAGATCAACCCAAGACTTCATGCAAGACGTTCAAACTAGATTACTAATGACCATGATAGTCTTCCAATATGATCAATTAGTTTGAATTTTATCAATCCAATTCAATTACTCTATCCAAATACTGAAGAACTCAAGAGTTAAACTAAGAACCCTAGAAGAGCTATTAGAATAACACTCAAGAATAGTAGAGTTTAATCCAAAAGGGCTCTCTCAGTTGATGAAAAAAGTTGTTTGTAGAATAAGTTGTCTTACAAAATGCTAATAGAGAACTATTTATAGTTCCAACAATAAGAAGCCCTGAGAATGATTAAACACCTTGCTAAACCTCTAAAATAGCTTAAAAGAGGAAGAAAAATCAATAAAATTAATTGGAATTGTCAAATGTCAAGGTCGCATTAGGGACCAAACAAGGGAAAAGGGGCATCCGACGCCAGTTCAAGGGAGGCCAGCACCGGATGATTGTCCGGATGGCTACTAGAAATTCCAGTGGCCATCCGACACTGTTATCCTGCTTCGGATGGTGCTTTGTCGAGCCATCCAATGCCTTTTCGTGCCATCTCCACGCCACACTCATTCTGCACCATGCCAAGTTCATGCCAAGTTCATCCCAAGCCTTCCTAGTTTCCAACTTCATTACCAAGGCTTGCAAGGGCTTGTTCTTCAATTGTATACTCCTTATTGATGTCTTCTATAATCCGTAACTAGAAATCCTTCCTTGGTTGCTCTTCTTCATCAAGTGCCATCTTTCAAAGCTAGCTTCAAAGTCAACCAAAGCTTCCTTTCTTTGAAAAAATTGCACCAATGCTTGTCTACTTTGACGCTCTTGACCTAGTGATAGGATTGAAAGGTATCTTCGGGGTTGGATCACCATCAAACAATAAAAAGATAGAAACTTGCTGGTCAAGAAATTAAAAACAATAAAAAGATTGAATCTTTTTGTAACTTTAAGAACAAGAATCAAAGAACGATAAGATGAAGAACAAGAAACAAAGAAAAGATAAGTTTTTTTTTTTTTTTTGTCAATCAAAAGAATAACAAGAAACGATGAAGAATAACAAAGAACAAAAAGATCACATAGAAAACAAAGAACACAACGGATAGTAAACTTGTAAAGAACCTTGAGCTCTAATACCAAAACTAATGCAAACCTAACTCTAGATTAGTTAGACCTGACACACGTATGAAACTTTACCCTAGACAATTACTAGATTTCAATGCTTGAAGGTATATTGACCCAACGTGTTCTCAAGCATGAACCAATATCTCTAAAAGGGTGACAGCACAAACAACTAAAGCTAAATTGTTTGATAAGTCAAGAATTCAATGAATGCCTAAAAAAGATAAAGAATGCTCTCAAATCTCAAAATATTTTGAATAAACTTCATTAATGAAAATAATGCATGAAACCCCTATTTATAACTATCAAAAAATGCCTAATTGAATTGAACTATAATTAAAGTATTTAACTAAAATACTTTAAAATAACTTTTCTTTTAAAAATAGAAAAACAATTAAATAAAGAACTAAATTAGAAATAATGAAAACTCCTGTTCAAAGTTGAAATAATGAGAGATTACTTGGCATGTTCTCTCATTGGCTCATTTTGATTATTGAACTAATGAAATTGAAAATGAAGTTACAAGAATAATTCACATCCAAGAACTCGTTAATCGTTTACTAGATGCATTTATAATAAATAATATTTTGTGATACAAATTATAAAAATTATAATTACAAATATTACAATTACAATTATAGGACCCACATTCATGTAATTGCAGAAACTAATATTGATTTAATTTTCTTGTAAAACTTTCAAAGTTACTATATAATTTATTATTATTAAACACTCTTCAATTTGTCAAAAGAGGGAAAAATTATTTTTTTTCCAACAAAACAAAATATAGTTTAAAAATAAACAAAGAAGATTGGATATGACCCACATTTATAATATACATAAAATAGGGAAACTACCATGCATATTAATAATATTTTTTCATATATCATGAATTATAGAAATTACAATTATTGATTCCATGAATAAATTTATTGAATCTTTAATATATTATAAATTTTTTTGTTCATTTTATTTAAGAGGCGATGTTACGAAATGTAAAATCTATATAATAAACTTTTTAATTCTTAATTTCTTTTTAAAAAATTCATTGACATGGATGGAATAGAACAAATGAAGGTATTATATAGTTTGGGAGTCTACTTCACACAAAAACACACACACACACACATAAATATATATAAATATATATATATATATATATATATACACATTAGATTATAAATCATAAATAATATATGAAGAGATAAAGATCCACACTCTCAATTTTCATCCATAAATATTTGAAACACACTCTTTCTAAAATTATATATTGCAACAAAATAAAAATATTCAGTAATAATTAAGATTAGATACTCACTCTCATAATATTCATAAATAAATAATTATTTATGGAAAATGAAATAATTCATTACAAAAGAACTAATTGAAAAGGAAATTTATAATATTTATTCAATTGATAGATTTTATATGCAAAACTTACAAAAAAAGAATTCTAATACAAATTAGATTTCAAGATCTTTATTATTTTAATAAAAATTATTTAGAATGAAAACATAAATTATAGGCCCCGGATCTCCTGTTACACATTTGTGTGTCACTACCTCTTACATTAATAAAATATTAAAAAAAATCTTATTCATAGCCTTTAATTATTAATTTTTAATATATTTTATATACTAATAAAACCTAAAAAGATAAATTAAACACTATGAGAACTTGATATTTTAGGGACACGTGTTAAATTTTTACCGGTATAACAAGGAGTGACACACAAATATGTAACAAACCTCCATTATT
>JAOXNR010053115.1:0-14898 GCA_028571225.1 Parsonsia alboflavescens
CATTCCGCAGGACAGATCTGCAAGATTCTTCAAACCAGGTATTGTTCTCAAACTCCAATGTGAGAGAAATTTTTTTTTTAAATCCTGGGACTTCGGATTCGTTTCCTAGTGGATTTGGGATCCGATTCCCCTTCAGACGCCTTGAGCCCATTTAGGTTGACTTCGTTCGAGTTGTGCCCGTTTAAGTTGACTTGTCTATTTCATGCACGTTTCTCTCATCCTTACCCGCCTTTAGGTCCAGTGAGCTCAAAGGTCCTGGCACCTAAATTTCCATCTTTAAGTCACGACCTCTGAAGGGTAGCTCCGTTTTCTCTATAACGGCTAGCTTTTGGAGGAGACGTGAGTCATCAGTTTTGGAAGTTGCCATGGTTCCTGGCGTACCGGCTTTTTTTTAGCAACCCAAAAGCTAAACCTTTTCTTTAGGACTCTAAATTAGGTGTCTTTCGAATATTTAGGACTTACCTAAACTTTTTCTTTTGCTTGCAAATTCTCTACTGACAAATCTTTCTGCAATACTCTCTACTTCTTTTCCCAAGTTTCATTTTTTCTCTATCAGGAAAGTGAACTAGAGCCCAGAACAAATATCCTCCTAATTTTTGAAGGAATTTCCAACGAGCGAGTTTTTCTTTTCCCTTTATCTTTTTCTGGTAAATTTTCATCTCTTGAATCAAAAGATGTCTTCTGCCTCTTCTATGTCTAGTACCCCTTCTCTCCGTTCTAGAGATGTAGAGTGTCCCCTTTTTGACCTAGAGAAAAGGGTAATTTATTTAAGAGTAAGGTTTATAGGCCTTCTAAGTTAGAGGTCTTCTCCACAGCCTCTGCTTTAAGTCCCACTGATATTTTTGAAATCAGTGGGGAGAGGGGGCTAGAAAGAGGCGACATTGTCGCTGCTAAAGAGGGTGAGAGCGCTTGTAGTCGGTGTGCTAGACACATAGTCCTTTACGTCACCGGCCTCAGAGGGGGTATTCTTCTGCCCTTTCTGTAGCCCCTATTCCTGGATATCTCTTATTTTTGGGGCTTTCCAATTACGTAGCTTGTCGCAAACTCTATTCGAGCAGTAGATGCGTTTATAGCGACCTACCATATTTTTTGAGATCAAATCTCTTTGGAGCTCTTTAGGAACTTCTTTAGAGTTGGCATCTCCTTAGCGCCAAAAAACAGCTGCTAGGTCCTTTCCAGTCCTCTGTTGGGGATTGGAAAAATATTATTCTTTTTTGCTAAACTTCAAAATAATTTGACCCGATCTGAGCCTTATCTGGACTGGAACATGAATCAATCCTTCTTCAACGGGCTCCCTAACCTGACAAGTGAGCAGTTGAGGCACAAAGCTATCTCGATTAACTTAGCCAATTCTGACAATGTTAAGGTCAGGTGTAATTTACTAGCCTGGCCTATCACTTTACTTCGCCCCAAATCGTGACCTCCCTTCTGCGAGGAGAGCTATGGGGATTCCCCCGTTCGATAGGGAGCTTTTTCTATTGTTTGCCTTCAATGGATCTGCTTCAATTTCTTTGTGTATTAACAGTTTCTCTTCTCTTGTTTTAACAGCAATGAGGACCACCTCCTGGCTTCTGAAGTCCACCTCTCCACTAGCCCCTGCTGGTGGAGTTAGGGGCATTGTTGGTGCCTTTTATGCTGCTGCCACTGCCACTACTACTACTCTAGTCAAGGTTCCTTTCCCCCAATCTTGGTGGAAGAAGGTTGCTATGGCTGATAGGACCTACACAACTCGGAAGAGGAGCACTGAGGTCACTGCTCTACTGGCCTCGAAGAGGCTTGTGAATTTGCAAAAAGGACTCCTCCAAGCTCCTTTGGAAAAGGAAAGGCTCTAGTGGCCTCAAAGCTGAGGCCTAAGTTCAATGGCTACGAGACCGAGGAGGTCACAGATACTTTGAAGAGGCTAGGGAATGCTTCAATGGCCACCCACACTGTTGAAAGGAAGGCCCAGTGGGTCCCTCACCTAGCGATAGGGTCCTCGGACTTTTTGTTCCAATGGCCACACTCCTAGTTGTTCGGGAAATATGCCGGCAACTGACTAATGATGAATTTGACAAGTTCACAACTTCCCACCATGTTGTAGTAAGTCTCTTCAACTTTTCTTTATTTTTGCAATTCATTCTGCTTTGATTTGTCTACATTTTTTACCTCCCTTTTTTTTGTTTGCAAAATCTTGTCTTCCTTGGTGAGTGGCTAAGGAGACAAGCTATTACGACTAAGAAAAATCAAGAGTTCTCCACCTTGATCTAAGAGCTCCAGGATGAGAAAACTTGTCTAGAGAATTAGAATGCTAAACTGGTGGCATCTGTTGAAGAGGCCAATGCTTATTATACTAACCTATTGAATCTTTTGGAGGAATGCAAGAAAGAGATTGGAGAAGCTAGAGTTGATAGTCAGGCCATGTCTTCAACCCTAGGGGATGCTGACCAGAAGAACGAGCTACAGCTCATGCTCGGTAATTAGCAAAGGGAGTGCATTCTAGAGCTTGATGCTTGGCTAAAGGACTTCCAGGATCTCTACGATGATGATGGCAACCTTTCCCTGGCCAAGCTTGAAGGGGTTCCTACCTTCTAGGACTTTGTCAAATCTATCCTCCATCCTCAACTCCTTGGCTTTATATGGACATGATGGACAAGCCGTGGTAGCTCAACAGGGACTTGAAGAACGACCCCGAGGTCCATGAGGGGTTATATCACCCTGATGCTGCAGCTCCCCTACCTTGGGAGAAGGAGGGCCTTGAGGTGACCTCTCAGGCCGAGGTTGTTGTTGCCAAGGTCCTAGTCGAGGTTGGCCAAGCAGGGGATTGCCCTTCTAGGAGGGGGAAAGAGCCTGTGGTCGTGCTCCCTGGAACTGAGACAGCTTTGAGGAAGATTCTTGAAATCCCTACTATGGCATTTTCTCGGCCTGAGGGTATTGATATTTCTGGCTATGGTGACTTGGTTACTCATTATCCCTTTTATCCCCTGCATATTGACTTTGATGAGGTAATTGATATTTTTCAAGCTATTCGCCTATCCTTAGGCCGATCCCCATTTGTGGATGCTAACTTTTATCCTGGAGGACCTTCAGGCATCTCCAGCAAGGAAGTAACCGCAGAATTGAAGCCCTTGCTAAGCTCATTGGAAGCTCCAGACGATATGGATGATGATGAGCCCCTTATTCACCACCAGTGGAGGAAGTAGCTACGGACTCCAAAGGATGGAGAAGAAGAAGACTAGATTTCGGTAATAGAATAGGATCTCCTACAATCTTCCTTCTTCATATTTGCAATTTTCTAAAATAGAATAGGATCTTCTGCGAACTTCCTTCTTCATCTTTGCAATTTCAAGTACTCAACTTTTATATGTCTGCATTGAATTGAATATTCTACTCATAGGTCTATTTGTGGCCTCTTTTTTACAAATATATCAACTTGATTTTTTCCCCAATTATCTTGTCTTTGCTTTAAAATCTTAAGCATAATAATCTGAACTAGTGACGCAGGTGGATGTGGTGGGTTGAGGAATAAGAAATTCAGGAAGAAATCTGAACAATAATTGGTGAACAGTTCCGATGACCAGTAACTCAAACTTTGGATTATCCGTCAAAATTTGAGGCTTTTTGATAATCTAACTTCTGAACTTGCCAGAGGACTAGACAACGAAAATTGGGTTCTTCTCCTCTAAACAAACTTCAATCTAAAGTAGTTGGAGGACAAAGAAAGAGAGAACAACACCTTGAGTTCACAAGGAAAGAGATAAAACTCTGAAAATATTATTGATAATAGATTCCATTGACTAGCTCTTAGGCATTCATCCTTATTTATAATGCTAGAAGTTCTATGTTCCTAATCAGACTAGGAAATAGAAACCAAGTAACTACTAATAGCTAAGTTATGTATTCTAAATCAGATTAGGAAATAAAAATTAGGAAGAAAATAAAAAAATAAAACAAGTTTCTAAATAAAATTCTATCTAATTAAGGAAATGAAATTATTAAACAATCTTAATCTTATTCTTTGCCTCTTTAACCTTCCTTGAACAACCTATCTCGATTCTTTTGGGGGAAGACGTTTCAATCGTTCTGACAGAGGTAAAATGGTTGTTGGGTAAGGCTCTGGCTCTGGCTCTGGCTTGTCTACCAGCCCTGCGTCAGACTCCCCTTCTTGAAGAGAGCTTGTCCTCAAGCTCGGATTGCCGCCATGGAAACGAGAGAGATGTTGCACATTGAATATGTCGGAAATGCTGTAGTCTATGGGTAACTTGAGTCTATAAGCATTTTGGCCCAATTTCTCCAGAATCTGACAAGTACCAATCTTCCTGTCCCTGAGTTTGTGAAATTTCCCAGAAGGAAATCTTTCCTTTGTGAGCGACACCCAAACCAAATCACCTACCTCGAACTGAACATCCTGTCGAGTTTGGTCAACATATTCCTTGTATGCTGCATATGATCCCTCCAAGTTAGCTTTAACAGTTGCATGGACTGACTGCAAATCCGCTAATCATTCTTCCACCTCCTTAGGAGCAGATCCATCAGTAGGTATAGCAAGATCAATGGGGCTCCTCGGATTTCGACCATAGACAATCTGGAACGGAGAAAATTGTGTGGATCGATTTACCAAAAAATTAAACTTGAATTCGATCTTGGGCAGAATAAAATCCCAAGTACCAAAAGATTTAACTTGTGCTCTCAACATATTGCCCAAAGTTTGATTTACCGTCTCCATTTGGCCATCTGTCTGTGGGTAATACGGGCTGCTAAACTTCAACTCCATCCCAAGCTTCTTCCATAGTTCTCCCCAGAAATGACTCATAAACTTGGTATCTCGGTTGGACACAATGCTTTGAGGGAGACCAAATCGCCGAACAATCTCCATGAAATATAAATTGGCAATCTTACTAGCATCCATGGTTGTTTTGCAGGCTATGAACATAGCCATCTTGTTAAACCGATCAACGACCACCATGATGCTATCAAATCCATGCTGAGTCCTCGGCAAACCTACCACAAAATCCATAGAAATGTCACTCCATGGTTCCATCGGAATTGGCAGTGGCATATACAATCCTTGATTGCTACTGCCTCCCTTTGACACCTAGCAAATCCAGCATCTCTTGACATATGCTTGAGCGCTCCGCTCAATCCCAGGCCAATAAAACATTTCCTTGATCAGTTTAGCAGTCTTGTCCTTTCCAAAATGGCCCTGTGCATGTATTTCTTGCACAATTTCGAATCTCACAGATGTATAAGGAATGCATCGACAATTACCTCGGAAGAGAAATCCATCATGAAGTATATAATCAAACCGACTTCGCTGCTCCACCTCGCGCACAATACTTCTGAAATAATCATCATCTCTTAAGTCATTTTGCACATTTTCAAACCCCAAAGCTTCAACTTTCATCACATTGAGTAATGACTATCTTCTACTCAAAGCATCAGGTACCTTGTTCATGACCCCAAACTTATGATTCAGATTGAAAGTAAACTCTTGCAGCAAGGAAACCCATTTTGCATGTCCAACAATAGGTTTGTGCTGGCCTTGAATGAACTTCAGAGCTTGGTGGTCTGAGTACAACACAAACTCCCGCTGAATGAGGTAGTGCCTCCAATATTGTAGTGCTCTTACAATGGCGAACAATTCTATGTCATAAATTGAGTAGTTAAGTTTCCTCCTCCCAACTTTTCCCCAAAATACGCCACGGGTCTGCCTTCTTGACTCAAGACAGCTCCAATTCGTACCCTTGATGCATCACAATCTACCTCAAAAACCTTCTCAAAGTCAGGTAATGCTAAAACCGGGGCACTCGTCAAAAGCTCAATGATAGTGTTGAATGCAATCTGTGTTGCTTTAGTCCATTTGAACTCCTTAGAATTGTAAAGATCAGTTAATGGAGCCATAATCTCACTGAACCCTTTGACAAAACAACGGTAAAAGCTCACCAATCCATGGAAAGATCGAACTTCTGTGACACTCCTCAGGAAGGGCCATTCTTGGACAGCCTTAACCTTGGCTTTGTCAGGTAGAATTCCTTCCGCTGAGACAACATACCCTAGAAAAACCAACTTGTCTGTCACCCAGTTGCATTTCTTCTAATTAGCAAACAGGTTATGTTAGCTCAATGTGGTCAAAACCAGCCGAAGATGCTGTAGATGTTCTTCCTCTGTTCGGCTGTATACTAGAATATCATCAAAATAAATCACAACAAACTTATTCAAATAAGGCCTGAGTACCTGGTTCATCACCCACATGAACGTGCTCGATGCATTGGATAGGCCAAATGGCATGACTACCCATTCAAACAGTCCCTCCTTTGTTTTAAACGCAATCTTCCACTCGTCTCTGGGTTTGATTCGAAGCTGTTGATAACCACTTTTCAGATCAATTTTTGAAAAGAGTACCGCTCCACTTAATTGGTCCAGCATGTCATCTAATCAGGGAATCGGAAACCTATATTTTACTGTGATTCGGTTGATAGCTCTACTATCCACAGACATTCACCAACTACCATCCTTTTTCGGCACTTACAAGGTCGGCACTGCACATGGGCTGATATTTTCATGGATGTATCCCTTTTTCAGTAGCTCAGTTACTTGGCGCTTCAACTCTTCATGTTGTTGTGGAGATAGTCTATAATGAGGTTTGTTCGGAAGAACCGATCCTGGAATCAAGTCAATTTGGTGTTGACTATCACGTATCGGAGGCAACCCAGGTGGCATGTCATTCGTAAGCATATCGCTAAACTCTTGAAGAACTTCCCTCACCTTTTCTGGCACTTCCGATTTATTCGCAACTCCATCTACAACCTCCAGTGTTGTGGACAGTAGTGCAAAGCATACCTCAGCCTCATTCACCTCTTCTTCAAACTCCTTCCTTGGAACACAAATAATCGTCTTCCTCCCTTCTGCCAGACTCTCCCTCATGGGCTGCAATACCATAGTGTAGCAGTGCGTATAACCGTCATACGTCACGCGGTTATCGTACTGCCAAGGTCTACCCAGCAACAAATGCGTAGCATCCATGGGAACTACGTCACAATAGATAACAGTCGAATATTGGGGTCCGAAAGAGAATTCAACTTGACACCTCTTCCCCACACTAACATTCGTCTCCTTGTTTAACCATCCCAACTTGTAGGGTTCAGGATGTGGTTCGGTTTTGAGTTGCAACTTTTGAACTGTCTCTTGTGAAATCACGTTCTCACAGCTGCCCATGTCGATAATCACCTTGCAAGCCTTGTTTCCTATGGTGCATCGGGTGGTGAATATATTCCTCCGCTTCCAATCCTCATTTGTCTTAGGAGCAAGGCAGACCCTCCTAAGCACCAAACTTTCCTCCCTCACATCTTCTGGGGAAAATACACAACCCTCATTGACATCGTCTGGCTCAAATTCAAGTTCACAATCATTTTCACAATCTACACCGTCTTGTATCAATAGTTGAGACCTGACTCTTGGACACTCATTCGCATAACCGACATCTATGACAAGTAATAGTTGCTTTACTCGAAGTAGGTCTATTCTGAATATTACCTGTTCCTTGACTCGGCTGACCAGCACTTCAATTCGGTGATGACTACACATATGGACCTCCCTTTCATGGCAATGGAGTGCTGCTGGTTGATGTAATTCTTGATTGAGAGGAAGGAATAGGTCCCCTTCCGAATGCTGCACTTTTAGTACAATTTCGAGTCAAACTCCTTTCTACAACTTTCACCTTCGTCTGAACGTCTGTCACCGTGTTAAATGTATGCACTTGCAAAGCATCCTGAATTGTCGGTTTGAGGCCATGCAAATATCTGGCCACCAATTGTTCTGGAGTCTCTCGTAACTGATTCCGCGCCACCATGTGATAAAATTCCAAAGTATATTCCTCCACACTCTGAGATCCCTGAGCCAAACTTTGCAAGTTTTGAAACAAAGTTTGCCGGTAGTTGTAGGGTGGGATTTCCTTCCGCATATCCCTTTTCAGTTCATCCCAATCATCCAAAACAGGAAGTCCTTCCAAGTATCGTTGGTAACGGAAAGATTGTCACCATGCCGATGCCCTATCCTTGAATTAAATAGCAACCAGCGAAACCTTCTTATCAGCGGGAGCTTCCTTTAGCAAAAACATCTCATCCACCGAACTCATCTAATCTAAAAACTCTTCGGGCGACAAACTGCCGAAAAATATGGGAATCTCCAATTTGAACCCCATATCCCAACGCAGAGCTACTGGCTCACGATCTGGGTGGTAATTTCTTCGTCTCGCAACCCTTGGTAGTGCCCTTGGAACCAATTCTTTGGGTGGCAGCTCAAGCTCCTCTCCGCTGTTGCCAGACTCTCCTTCTTGTCCATCAGCCTAGCTCAGGCTGAATGGCTGGTTCAGGTTGAACGGTTGGTTGTTGGACAGCCAATCGTTGCACCATTATTGATAGGGTTTGCATCTCTCGTCTTAGCTCTTCCCTGTCCCTTTCTTGCAATTCTCTGCTTCTGCGCAATTCATCTAAAATTGCAGCCACAGTTGGATATATCTTTCCACCCGACATCTCAGATCTTTACTCTGATACCAGCTGACGCAGGTGGATGTGGTGGCTTGAGGAATAAGAAATTCAGGAATAAATCTGAACAGTAATTGGTGAACAGTTCCGATGAACAGTAACTTAAACTTTGGATTATCCGTCAAAATTTGAGGCTTTTCGATAATCTAACTTCTGAACCTGCCAGAGGACTAGATAACGAAAATTGGGTTCTTTTCCTCTAAACAAACTTCAATCTAAAGTAGTTAGAGGACAAAGAAAGAGAGAACAACACCTTGAGTTCACAAGGAAAGAGATAAAACTCTGAAAATATTATTGATAATAGATTCCACTGACTAGCTCTTAGGCATTCATCCTTATTTATAGTGCTAGAAGTTCTATGTTCCTAATCAGAAGAGGAAATAGAAACCAAGTAAACTACTAATAGCTTAGTTATGTATTCCTAATAAAATTAGGAAGAAAATAAAAAAATAAAACAAGTTTCTAAATAAAATTCTATCTAATTAAGGATGTGAAATTATTAAACATTCCTGATCTTATTCTTTGCCTCTTTAACCTTCCTTGAACAACCTATCTCGATTCTTTTGGGGGAAAACGTTTCAATCGTTCTGACCGATGTAAAATGGTTGTTGGGAGTGGCTCTGGCTCTGGCTTGTCTACCAGCCCTGCGTCAACTAGCTTCAACACTAAGGTAAATAATATGATGTAAGATCTTAATAAGTTTTGAAAAACTTATCTTCTATTCATGCCTTGTTCAAATCAATGCTGAAGTGGTCACCAAGGTCACCTCGCATTTCAACGAGCTCCTTCCAAACAGTTTCCAAACATTCCAAGGTCTATGGAGTTGTCTTCCTTCAAGCTCAGCGAGCTTATAGCTCCCTCCTTTCTGGACCTCTTGGACTATGTAAGGTCCTTCCCAGCTTTCTTGTAGCTTGGCCAGTTGTCAATGTTTCCCAACATCTGACCTTTTAAGGGCCATTTCTCCAACTATGAAATGCTTTTCTTTCATTTTTTTTTGTTGAAAAAATTCGTAACTTGCCTTTTGTACCTTCTATCGACTTCCATTGCTTTGTTCTTGACTTCTTCAATTAGGTCGAGGTCTACCCTTTTCTCCCCCTTGTTTAAGACGGAATCATATTCTCTCAGTCTCTAGGATTTCATTTCGACCTCGACTGGCATTATTTCCTCTGCACCGAAGCATAGACTTAATGGCATTTCTCAGTTGGCATTCCTTGGCGTGGTCCTGTATGCCCACAAAATGCTTGGAATTTCATCTGGCCAAGAAGGTTTGTGACATTCCTTCTTCAAGCTCGATGAGTCTTTTCTTAGGACCTGCTAGGATGGTTCGGTTTTTAACCTCAGCTAGTTCGTTAGCTTTTGGGTGAGCTATCGAGGTCAATCTCTGCTCAATATTCAAGTTTTCACAGAAAGTCTTCAATGGGTTGCTGATGAATTGCTATCCATTATTGGAGATAATAGCTCAGGGAATCCTGAATATGCAGACAATGTTCCTCCATACAAAGGACTGGACTTTAGTGGTGAAATTATTGTCATTGGCTCAACTTCAACCCATCTGGTAAAGTATTCTATGGCAACAAATAGGAACTGGACACCCCCCATTCCTTTTGGGAAGAGTCCCAAGATATCAATACCCCATATATCAAAAGGTACCAATGCATTGATGGATTGATACCTTGTTGGCGGCACATGTGATTTGTTTCCATGTAACTAGCAACTCATGCATTTCCGTATAATCTTTTCGATGTCTGCAACCATCAAAGGCCAATAATATCCCATCCTTAGTATTTTCTTGGCTATGGTTTTTGCTCCTATGTGTTATCCACATATTCCACTTTGTACCTCTTCAATGACATACCGTCCTTCTCCCTTGCTTAAGCATTTGAGTAATGACAGTCTGTATATACCTCGTCATCTCCTATGAAGATATAGCGAGGTGCCCACGCACTTGGCGAGCTTCTTTGGTATCTTGTGGGAGGTCTCCATTTTTAAGGAATTTGTAGATTGGATATCTCTAGTCTGCCTGATCCTCTATAACCAAGTTCTCTTCTTGGTTTATGCTAGGAGAGTATAATTGTTCCACTAACAATTATGTTTTTGTCCTGGCTATCTCTCGGTAGACGTTAGATAGTGTGCTTGCTTCTGCATTTTGCTCTCTAGGTATTTGCTCTATGTGGAAATGCTCATGTTTTGATGCTATATCCCTTACTCTTCTGAGATATTTCATCATGTTCTAATCTCTATTTTTGTATTCTCCAACGACCTGGTTGGTTATAACTTGTGAATCAGTTTTGACATGCTAAGAGAGCTTCATATTCAGATTCATTATTCGAAGTTATTAAGCTATATTTCACAGAGTAAAGGATTCTCACGCTCTCAGGGCTGATCAGTACAATTCCCGCACCTGAATTTTCCTTTTCTGTGGCGCCATTTGTGTACATGGTCTAGATATTATTTTCACAGGTGCTTGTAAGCTCCAGTTGAGCTCTTGTGCATTCTTCTACAAAGTCTAAGAGAGCTTGAGCTTTGATGGCTTTCCTTGGCTCAAATTCAATTTGATGTCCCGACAGCTCAAGAGACCACTTCATTGTCCTGCTCCATAGCTCACGCTTTGGTAAAGCTTGTTTTAGTGGTAAATTGGTTAACACTCTTATCGGGTAAGCTTCAGAGTATGGCTTTAGCTTCCTTGACGTAATAATAACGAGGTACAAAAATTTTTCGAGGTCTGAATATCTGATTTCAGGACCTCTAAGAATCGGCTTATAGAATAGATAGGAAACTACAAACCTGACCTCTCAAGTAGCAACACCAAGCAAACTGCTTTGTCTGTTGCGATTAAGTGCATCAAAATCTCCTCTCCCAACCTTGGAAAGACAAGTTGTGGGGGCTTCCCCGGGAAGTCCTTCAGCTTGCTGAAAGCTATTTAACAATCTTCAGTCAATTGAAAGTCTTTCAGCTTCTTTATGACGTCATAAAATTTTGCTCCTTTGTTCACCATTTTGTTGATGAAGCCCCCCAATGCTACGATTCTCCATGTCTAGCAGCTGTTTTATTTTATTGGGGTTGGCATTGATGCCCTGTTTTGATATCATGAAGCCCGAGAATTTACCTGCCAAGAACCCAGAGGTACACTTCTCTTTGTTGAGCTTCATATGGGCAACTTTCAATGTCTGGAAAGTCTCCCTGATATCTTCAATGAGGTCCTCAGAGGTCTAGGAATTGATCATGATGTCGTCCACGTAGACCTTAATGTTCCTCCCGAGTTGGTTTCTAAATACCTTGTGCATAGCTCGCTGGAATTCTGCTCTTCAATTTTTCAGGCCGAATGGCACTTTGGTGTAGCAATAGGTCTCGACCTCACTGATAAACGAGGCCTTTTCCATGTCCTCTATTGCTATTAGAATTCGGCAGTACCCCTTGTCGGCATCTAGAAACCCCAAGTATTGATAGTCGGTTGTTGAATCCACTATCTGATTGAAACCTGGGAGTGGGTAGGAGTCCTTCTTGCAGTATTTGTTTAGTGTGGTGAAATCCACACACATCCTCCATGTCCCTTCTTTTTTCGGCACAACCACTAGATTGGCGAGTGACTCTGGATACACTACCTCCTTTAAAATTCCAACTTTGAGAAGAGCTTGGACTTCTTGGGCTATGACCTCATTTCGCTCAGGAGCAAAGGTCATTTTCTTTTGGTTCACTGATTTGATACCTGGTTTGAGCCCAACGTTGTGGTCGACAATTTTTCGATCTACCGTCTTTCCTATCTTTATGACTTTCTTAAGGAATTCTGGATTGAGGAAGTTCTTTTCTCTTTTGCTGGCTACTTGAATTCTGAATTCATCATTCTCCATAGAGAGGTCGATGAAATTTTCCTGCTGGACCTCCACTGAGCTCTCCATCTTACCTTCAGTGGTAACATTCTACAGCGAGTTGCTTATCTTCTTGAAGGATGACCCAGGCTCCTCCAACCTAGATCTTCATGCAATAGTTCAGTAAAGAAATCTCTGCTTTGAGGTCCATGACCCCCCTTCTTCGCAGGATTTCAGTGTAGGTTTCGGGAGCATCGACCACCAACCAATACATGACCTCGGTGACTCCCCTGCCATCCACGCAGACTGTAGCTGGAACTCATAGAATCCCATTCGCATAGGTCGTGCTTCCATTGAAGTTGGTCAGGGCAGTGTCTGACCTTATCAGTGAGCTCCTGTTTATTCCCATTTGATCAAATGCCTTTTTGTATAAGACATTCACTGCATTCCTGGTGTCAACCAGTATCTTGTGTACCAAGAAGTCCCCAATTGAAATGACACTGACAGGGGTTCTGAACCTTCCCCTCGAACTCGCTTTGACTTCCTCTCTATGGCATTTATCTCGCTAACAGAAGGTCATTGATTGTGTGGAGTTGTTTGTGGCAAATTTGCTGCACCTGTGTTCCTTGCGAGGAATTCTTGCAAGTTTCCCTCTTTTACTAACCTCTCAATTTCCCGTTTAAGGGCGAAGTAGTCCTTCGTGAGGTGGGCATGTTCCTTGTGGTAGTGCTAAAATTTGTCCGCAGGCTAGGCAAGTTTTGAGAGGACTTGGTGGCTTGAGGAGACACTTCTTCTCCATGACCACTAGTATTTTTGCTCGTGAGGTCATGAGGGGAGTGGTCACCAGGTCTGGAATGGTCTTTCTCATCTTGTCTCAAGACCCTCCCTTCGAGTGAGAGTCTTTCCTATCTCTTTTCGAGGTCTGAGGGCTTTTTGGAGTCCTTTTGTTGTCTTTTTCAGCAACTGAGTAAAAACTAGGAATCTTCTTATGAACTGCCGTTTCTTCAACCTTTATTAATTTCTCCAAGAGCTATTGTAGCTCCTTTATGGTTTTTACTTGCTCTTCTACGAATCTAAGGGCCACGTACCCCTCTTGCAATCCTTACTTGAAGGCAGTGATGTAGATGGCATCGTTCTTTTGCTCGGTCTCTACTGTCTTGTCATTGTACTGGCCTCTCGTGATCTCACCAAACTTTTGTTTGATGTTCAACAAATCATTGATGTCATTTTCACATCTTTTCCTGCTCTAATAATTTTTCAGGGACAACTCCTTCAATTGAGTCTAGCTAGAGATACTTGCTTCTGGAATGCCCTTGAAACAAGATTGCACCTTCTTGGTCAACATAGACCAGAAAGCTCAGCACTTGACATGGTCGGGGTACTCAAACATCTCCATATGTTACACATATTCTTCTATGTGTTGCAATGGTTCCCTTGTGCCATCATATTTCTCCTTCATTTGTGGTGCTTTGAATCTTGGTCCCATTCATGCAATTCTAATGCTATGGACAAATTTCGAGGGCTCCGATATGTCCACTCTATTCTATATCTCTTGGTTCCCATTTCTCTCCTGATTGGTTAGGAGAGTCATTCTCTTCAGTAGAGTCAGGCCTACCAATTAAGCATTACTGCTTGTCTTTTTGATTAGGTCTTGTCGAGTGGGTTTCTTTCCCCAAAAGGAGTTCTCAGTGAGCTCCCCTACTCTTCAGGGCCAATCTCTTGTCCCTGACCTCTACATATGGCGACTCGAATGAGCCTGTCCCCTATATCATAACTTCTCCCGTTGCTAAGGATTTCTCTAAGGTCAGTCATTGGCAAGGATCTCCTCCCCTCTGACCTCTCCTTTGCTCAACTTGTCTCTCGACCTTCTTCATCAGGTCAGAGGTCATTCCTTACTTTTGAAGCCTAGGGCTATGATGAAGACATTGTCCAAGATGAATAGGATGATTTGGATTAGCAAGCTACATCGATCAGGGCCACGCCAGGGAGTCCACGCAGGTCCAAGCGACTGCAGGGAAAATAGACCAGATCCGGACCTTCTACCTCGAGATGTGGGCCAGACCTATTGTCTCGGAGTGGGCTGAAACTTGACTGGACGACTGGAAATGGCCTAATGGGCAAACCTATTTTGCTATGGCCTGAGATAGTTTTGGGCCTTTTTTCTATTTTTTCATTGGTATTTCTTTTGGCACTTACTTTTATTATTGTTTTAGGGTTTTATTTAACCAGTTTTTTTTTATGTATTATTTTTGGTGAGTTTTTGAGGATTATTATTCCAGGAATGAATTCCACTTTTCCCTTTTCGAATTTTGTTTAATGATGGAGATTCAATGCCAATCATACCAGCTGGACCTATTGAAGGGAAATTAAACCTCGAATCTATAGAGAAACGAGATCCAAATCCCAATTCTCAAAAAACTTACATGAGAATAAAACATACCGTTTGATTTGATGTCTGGAACTGCAGATCTGTCTCTTGAGATGATCGAGATCTATTAGACTTAAAGTCTTCTAATCTATTCCCTAAGAAAATCTGGGTGAACAAATGGGAATAGGAAAAGAGGGATTCTTAA
>JAOXNR010053116.1:0-14897 GCA_028571225.1 Parsonsia alboflavescens
ATGCATCAGATGATGGAGATGATGGCACGGTTCGCACCCATGCAAGCAAATCCAGTGCCGCCACCTCAACAGTTGGCCGCACCAAATCCCTATCAACCTGTCGCCCCACCAAGACGGCCAGAGGTACCAGAACCAGCTGTGCCCTTGGGGCAACCGGAATTTCATGCGGAAGAAGAAGGTGAGCCGAATCCCATTGCCTTTTGTGCTAGCTTTCAAAATGCTCTTGCAATAGTTACACTGAGCTTTTTCTTCCTGTTTGTCATTAACCAATAAGGTGAAATGATTCAAAACAACTGACCAACTCTTGGGATCTTTTTTTCTACCCTTGTAATATTTGTACTGCTACTTGGTGGAAGTGGAGGACATGTTCCGCATGGAGTTGGATCAAAACTTGGACTTTGAGATTTCGTTGTAGATGGAGTATATGAACGAACATCTGACCTCCATCCTTCCAATTCCATTTCGTTTGAAGCCATTTACTTTGCTCAACCCAAATTCCTAATGAAAATATTACAAAAACTAGAATTAGAACAAATTAGAACATAATGCAACAAATTAGAACCAAAAAATCATGCACTTTTCTTTAAATCAACAATGATAATAATTAAAATTAGAACAAAAACTAAAGAGAACAGAGATAATTTCAGCAGAAATGGAAAACACCGAAGCAACAAAATTGATTTCCTATGTCCACACAAATTCCACATAAATGCTGAAAAGAAATGGGAACAACTCGAGAGGATTATACAGACAACTATAAAACACTGGAAACATGACCTCAACAGAAGTGAGAATCCAAAAGAATGCAACTATAATATTCAAATGAGAAACAGATGGCATTGACATAAAACCAGTTACAAACTTAAAGCCAATGGAAAAAAGAATAGCAACCAAGCATGCCAACTAAAACAAACTTTGGTAATTCGAAATATTAAAACATTAACAAATTATCCAAATTTACAATTGGCTTATATAAAACTCTAAGAAAAGGGCAGGGAAATCATTCAGAATCCTAAGTGCACAAGTCACAGGGTAATTGCACATCCAAAACCTAAATAATAGCTGACTCAGAAGGTACCAAAATAATAGCTGCACATTAATTGCAATTTGCAAAGGGGCAAGACATTAAGATAATGACATTTAAAATTTTAAATGCAGAACAAATACCTGAACATAGTTAACACTACACACTCATTCACCATATGCTACCTAACAAAAACAAACATATATAAACTATAAAGAACGTATAAAGATTCAAGGCAGTCATCTGCAGAAACAAGGAGAATTAGAGCACAAAAGATGTTTAACTAGCTGCCTGATTCTAGTGAGAAAAAAATAAGACTACAGCTGAGCTAGGGAGAAAAAAATAAGACAAAAGAGTCCAGATATAAGTTTATGACCTATACAGAGGCCACATCAATGATTGGGTTGCATTTATCTTCTTGCAGCTAAAATTTAAATATATTTGCAGCCATAAACCAAGGACTTAGGACACACCGACACAGAGAAACTTAACTACAAAAAACAATTATGGTGTTGGTCTTGTATGCTTAGAGTTTCACAGAAAAAGAAATTGATTTGATGCAGCCCGCTGACTCAGGTAGCTAACTCTGAGATTCTAGCTGTCCTTGCGGTTCTTCTCTCATCTATTCATTTGAGCTGTATAACCTGGATTCTCAAAGCTTGTGTTGAGGATTCTCGCAGGTGAGCACAGGTGACGATTCTAGGTTGGCAGGGGTGAGGATTGAGGATTGTCGGCCACAGTAGGGGTGAGGAATCTCTCAGAGAGAACAGAAGACAATGGTTAGGTTTTTTACATTTTGTTCTGACTCTGTCGTGACTAATAGAAGGAAATAAACCGGAGGTTAACCATCAATTTTTTAGAAATCTTATAACCCAATCGAACCAAAACGAAGTGCAAGTCGGGTTTAGTTTCAAACCGACCCATTAACCCAAAAATCCAACCCATCTTAATCCATTTCGGGTCGGGTCGAGGGGTTAACCGACCCTGTGCTCACCCCTACTATCTTCCCATAGATGGCGCCAGAAGTGATGGCTCTCAAAAGTGAACACTAGGTCACCCCATAGATCCTGATGAAGCTTTGTGGTCAGCAACCTGAGAAATAAAGTTACCGGTCACCGGAGTAGGCTGTCGCCCGGGGAAGAGTTCCAATGCCTAAGTTAGTATTCCGAGAGATAATCAAGGGTAAAAGACTGTTCTTAGAAAACTACCGAGTTCAGTGTGATTTTACTCACCTGGTCCTTAGACCGATTGTGTCTGGTTTTTTTAAGTAGAGGAGAAAGTCCATTACCTCCCAGATTGGGGCTCCCCAGTAGGTAACAATAGGCAATTAGGAAAACTGTGGGATTCTGCTGAATCCCGTCAATTGCTCCTAGAATCGTGGAGTTTCCCTGGGATGAGAGATCTTGTCAATCATGTCTCTTTCGAGTGATACGAGCTCGTTAACTGACCTTTACACCAACTTCGCAATCTCCCCGTGGATGCTCAGAATCTCGAACATATCTTCTGGTGAGGTCGAGTCGAGTGATCCTTGGCATGAAAGATTTATGAGTCGGATCGAAGCTTTCCAGGTCAGAGGTTGGGGTCTGGCAAGACCTCTACTCGAGCTCATTTAGGAGGTAGGTTACCTCTAGGTCGATGACTTGGGACGTCGGTGATAGTTGGTTACTGCCCACGCATCCTCGTTGACTCCGTGAGTTTAACTTTCAGGTATTAAAGGTATGTGGCCTTTGGCCTAGTTGGGGTTGACTACTATCCGGGTCATGCCCGTTTCACCCATCAATTGGAATGTTCATTTTTGTCTTTGTGCATTGATAGGTAACGAAATACACATTTTTATACTAAGAATGGTTGAATTTAGTCACTAAATTATTTATCTTTGTGATTATGATTATTATTTTTTAAAAAAAAAATTCACATCTCCAAAAATATTTATCTTTTATTATTTTGGTTCCTAAAATTTTTTGGTACTCCATGGTGTTTGTCTCCAAAGATATAATAGATATTCCACAAAAGTTAATTTGAAAATCTTTACTTAGAGTGAACAAAATAACTGTAAAATTATCAAAATATTTTTATGCATTGAAAAAAGCGAGAATAAATTTTTTATGGTTTTTCTTCTTCATTTTATCTAGAAATTGAATAAGGAGATCCTATTTATAACCATAGGCTAATGAAGTAGACGATTGAAAGAAAGATATTGAATCGTTTGAAATTTTCAAGCAACCATTAATTGAGTCCTTAATGTGTTCATTTGGAATTTTCAAACAACTTTTTTGAGTACTCAATAAGCCTTTTAAATTTTCAAATATTATTTAATTGAGATAATAAATTTAATAATGAATGCTAGAGGAACAATTTTCTCATTCACTCTAATTTAAATGTAATTTTCCAACGTGAACAATCTATACTAAAACCCAAATTGAACCCCCGCGATTTTGCTACACAAAATCTTCTGAAATTCATTCTATTTTGGGTAAAAAACACTTGATGCCATCTAACTTGTAAAACAATCTAAGTCCCCGTCCCAAAAAATTTTCAGTATTTCAATTTTACCCTCCAACTAAGACAACATACTAAAATTACCCTTTCATCCATATGAGCTTTAAGCCCTCACAAAAACCCACCTTGTGCCTCCCACATGCAATTCTTGAAGGACATTTCTGTCCCTTCCCCAAGAATTTGTAGTCAACAAATTGACGGAAAAATTAATTATAGAGCTATGAGCTAGTTAATGCACATCTCTGATATAAGAGCTATGAGCTAGTTAATGAATTATGAACCATCTTTGCGACCTCCTGCTAAGCCTCAAAGGTCTCGATGAGCTTTCTGGAGGTCACAATGAGTGATTTTAAGGCTTCTAATGTGTGTTAAGAGTTGAAGATGTTATATTGTGGCATGAAAGGTCTATGAGATGGGTCGGAGCTCTCTAGGTCGAAGGTTGCTGTCCAGAGTGGCCTCTTCTAAGCTCATAAAAGGTCGATGACCTAGGAGGTCTCCAATTCAGGAGGTGCTGACTCTCCTTTTGTAATGTTCGATCGAATTTTCTGCATTGGGGTCAGTATTTAAGGTTATCTGAGTCAGGTTATTCGGGTCAAAACCGTTTTGCCCATCATTACCCCTCTTTAGGTCTAGCCAGCTGCAGGGTCTTGGTGCCTAAATTCTGGTAACCAAGCTCCGAAAAGTCACACCATTTTCTCTGTAACTGCTAGTTTTTTGTCTTTTCAGTTTTTGGAAGTTTTGCAAATGATGTATCTTTTCCAATAACTCAAGAGGTTTCCTATTCCATATAAATTGGAACACTTTGAAGAATTTGAGACTTACTAAAAATCTTCCAAGCAAATCTAATTCTTCCTCGTACGATTAAGTTACCTAGGCCTTCAAACTCTTGAGCCTTTCCCTCTGTCTGGTGCTCAACTGGAAATCAATCAGCTAAACTAATCGACTTTAGCGACAAAAACTTCTACTCTAATCATTAATTTTTCCATTAGTTTTTTATTTCTTTCACGACCAAAGTGTCTTCTTCGCACCAATCTGCTAGTGATTCTCCTTCTAGAGAGCTCTCTGCTTCTGGGTCTACCTATACACATACTCCTACACAATCTTCATCCTCAAGTACACCTTCGTTTCTTGCTGATGAAATCCCTAAGGCTTTGCCTATTCAAAATCCTAACAATAAGGTGTATTATTTGCCTCCTCTGATTGTGACCGCTCCTTGGGTTAGGAATAATAAGTATCATTCCTCCAAGTTAGAGGTTTTTTCTATAAAGTCTGTTTTGAATTCATCTAGGATCATGCAAATTAGCAAGGAGAGAGGGTTGGACAAAGGTGACATTGACCCTATTGGAAGCTCTGACAATCCTAGCAACAGGAGTGAAAGGTATATCATCCTTCACGAGACAACCCTAAAAAAGTTGGATCCTTCTTCTTGTGTCTTCACCCTCTTTTCTTGGATATTGCCCATTTTTAGAAATTTCCTATTGCTTAACTTGTCCCCAATGCCATCAGAACAATCATCGATTTTATTGTAACCTATCGCCTATATGGAGTCCCAGTTTCTCTAGAGCTTTTTTGGTACTTCTTCAAAGTCTGTATTTCAACAGGTCCTAGCAAGACTAGACAGGGGTATCTCCATATCAATAATAGGTATAAGCTGTTATGGTCATTTTCAATCATCAAGTGGTTCTTGGAGAGAATCCTTCTTTTATGCTAGGATCCCCATAGACCAAATTCGAGTCGAGCCATACCCTGAATGGAGTCTTCATAGGACCTTCTTTAAAGAGCTCCCAACTTTAATCGGCAAACCTGAGCAGGCTAAAATTTTTCGTGTAAACCTTCTAATTCAAGCTCCACAAAGGTCGGTTCTACTCAGCGTGTCTGGCCTGTGTCTTTTCTTCTCCCTGCTGGCTTAGGGAAACCAAAAGGTCATAATCTTTCTACTCTTAGGAGGTCTAAGTGGATTCCTCCTACTGGTAGGGATATTTGCTTTTCTCCTTTGAATAGTTCCTATTTTTGTTCTTTGGATTAGGTTATTGAAGCTAACTGTTTACTGCTTTCTTTTTGTTTTGACAACAATGATGGTTGCTTGGGCTTTCAATCAACCTGCAAAGCCTCAACAAGGCCAGCAAAGTAAGTCCTTATCGTTTCAAGCTCCTTCCAGTGGAGCTTCTACTGCAGTTGAAGCTTCTACAGCTATCTCTCTGAAAATTCCTATTCCGTGGAGTAGGACCAAAAAGCACACTATGGCAGGAAGGACAAGTAATGCCTTGAAAAGGGGTAGAGAAAAGGCTACCTTGCACATTGCTGAATCTCCTCGACCCACCAAAATTATTTCTCTTTCAGATTCTCCTTCTTTTGGATCTACTTAAAAGGAGAAAGTTGTTCCCACCATTGCTGTAGGAAAAGATAAAAGTCCAATGACCTCCCAGAAAAAGGATAAGTTCAGTGGTTGTACCACTAAGAGACTTGGAAAATCATTCTTGGCCTCCCTGCCTGAAAAGAGGGCCACAAGATGGACTCTCGACCTTCCCATGGAGCCCTCTGACTCTTTGTTCCAATGGTCACATTCCCAATCATTTTTAATGGACTGTGTTCCATAGGTGGGACACCCATTGAAACCATCACTAAATATCCTGTAAGTCCTTCCAATATTCATGATAGAGAAGGGGCAGTTGTCAAGGAAGTCGCCAAGAAGGTCGTTTGTGAAGAAGCTCTGGCTGGCAATAAAGAAATTCCCAAGCTGCCAAGAAATTGATTGTAATAGCTTAGGTCTTCATAAGGCTCTGTTATACCTTCTCCTTTAATCTTTTCTAGATGAATACTTATATCATATGCAATGTTCGCTTTGAGCTTCTTTCCTCTTTTCCTGCAAATTTAGTTAGCACAATATATGGCTTGTTTGTGTCCTTTTTTTGTTTCATATATTTGTCCATGATGTTGCACCAAATTCTTGCATTGATTCTGCATGATCTTGCATCTTTGCATGAGTTGAATGTGCTTGCATGAATAGGCCTTGATTGAACATACTTAGATAAGAAGGAGCAAAAATTTTCAAAGTCATGATGAACTTGTGAAGTTGCAAAACTAAAAACTTGGACAACTTAGTGGGGCTGAATGACAAACTTAGATAGCTCAATAGGACTAGCTGACTAGCTTGGTAGGACTAGGCAAAGAATTTCTTTAAATGACAAGCATTCCAAGGCCATAGAAGTTGTCTACCTTTGAGATCAATGAGTTTGTAGCTTCCACCTTTGTAAACTTCCTGAACCATATAAGGTCCTTCCCAAGTTTCCTATAACTTTGTTAGCTGTCCTTGCTTTCCAACATCCAACCTTTTGAGGACCATATCTCCAACTGCAAAGTGCTTTTCTTTGACCCTTTTTGTTAAAATTAGTCCGTAACTTGTTTCTTGTACCTTATATCAACTTCCATAACTTTGTTTCTGGCTTCTTCAAGGATGTCTAGGTCTACCCTTCTCTCCCCCTCGTTTGAGACTGAATTGTATTCAGTTAGTCTCAAAGACTGCATTCTGACCTCTACTGGCATTCTGCTTCTACACCAAAGCATAAACTAAAAGGTGTTTCTCTAGTAGCCTTTCTTGGTGTAGTCTTGCAAGCCCATAGTATACTGGGAATTTCTTCTGGCAAGGAAGGTCTCAAGCTTAGTAAGCCTTCTCTTGAGACCTTCTAATATTGTCCTATTAGTGACCTCTGTGAGTCCATTGGCTTGTGGATGAGCTACTACAGTAAGCCTTTGTTCTATGTTTAAATTCTCACAACAATTCTGGAATAGATCACCTGTAAATCATCTTAAATCATTCAAGATGATAGCTTGCGAAATTTCAAAACTGCATACAATGTTCCTCCAGAGAAAGGATTGTACTTTGTGTGAGAAGATCATGGTCATAGGCTCTGCTTCAATCCATCACGTGAAATATTCCATAGCTACTATTAAGAACAGAACACCCCATTACCCCTTTGGTGAAAGGTCCTAGTATGTTAATCCCCCAAATAGGAACTGAAGCATCAGTAGATTGATACCTTGTTAGGGGCACATGTGACCTATTTGCATTAGTTGACAGCTAGGCATTTTTGAATGATTCTCTCAATCTAATACCATGGAAGGCCAATAATAACCACTCCTCAATATTTTCTTTGCCGTTATTTTGGCTTCTATATGTGATCCATATATTCCACTGTGTACCTCTTCAATGACATACTCTCCTTCTGCTTTGTTCAAGCATGTGAGCAAGGCCCAAGTGTATGATGACCTTTTGTATACCTTATCATCACCTATCAAGACATAGTGAGGTGCCCATTTTCTGAGTTGGCGAGCTTCTTTTGTATCTTCTAGGAGCTCACCATCTTTGAGAAATTTATAGATTAGATATCTCCAATTTGATTGGTCTTCTATGGCCAGACTTTCTTCTTGATTTATGCATGGAAAGTGCAATTGTTCAATAAGAAGCTCGGCTTTAATGCCAGAAAGCACTCGATAGATTTCGGATGGCAAGTCAGCTTATGTGTTTTGCTTTCTAGGAATTTTTTCAATAACGAAGTATTTAAGTTTTGATGTTATATCTCTTACTTGTTTGAGATATTTGATCATATTATCTTCCTTAGCCTTATAGGCTCCAACGACCTGGATAGCTATGACTTGTGAATCAATTTTTGCTTGCAAGTTTCGCACTTTTAAAGCTCATATGAGTCTTAGTCCTGCTAAGAGAGCTTCATACTTGGATTCATTATTCGAGGTTGGGAAGTTATATTTCACTAATAAGGAATTCTCACTCCATCAGGGCTGATCAATATCATTCTCGCACTTGAATTTTCTTTCTCAGTGGAAAAATCTATGTACATGTTCCAGACAATAGTTTTACAAATCTCAATGAGCTCCATTGGAATTCTTGTACATTCTTCTTCAAAGTCTGACAGAGCTTAGGCCTTGATGGCTTTTCTTGGCTTAAAATCAATTTGGTATCCTTTGAGCTTGAGTGACCATTTCATCGTTCTACCTGATAGCTTGGGCTTTGCCAATGCTTGCTTTAATGGTAAATTGGTCAACAATTTAACCAGGTAAGCTTCGAAGTAGGGCTTAAGTTTCCTTGATGTAATGACAATGAGGTACAAAACCTTCTCAAGGTCCAAATATCTAACTTCAGGACCTTGCAGTAAACGGCTTACATAATAAATAGGGAATTGTAAACCTAACCTTTCTACTAAGAGTATCGAGCTAACATCTTTCTCGGTTACTGTAAGGTACATTAAAAGTTCTTCTCCAGGTCTCGGTGAAACAAGTTATGGAGGTTTTCCTAAGAACCCCTTCTACATTAAAAATTCAGTTTGACAGTCTCCAGACCACTAAAATCCTCCTGATTTCTTCAAAACATTGTAGAACTTCTCTTTTGTCAGCCATTTTGGTGATGAAGTGACTTAATGCTCCCATTTTTCCTATAAGGCTTTGGACTTCTTTGATATTCCTGGGAGGTTCCATGTCCAGAAAATCTTTTATCTTGTCAGGATTTACATCTATACCTCTTTCTAATATCATGAAGCCCAAATACTTTCCCATTGAGACTCCAAAAGCACATTTCTCAGGGTTAAATTTCATGCAAGCAGCTTTCAGTGATTGAAAGGTCCCTCTGATATCTTCAGTGAAGTCGACTGAGGTCTTTGATTTAATTACTATGTCGTCAACATAGACCTCGATGTTTCTCCCAAGTTGCTTCTTGAAGACCTTATGCATGGCTGGCTAGAACTCTGCCCTTGCATTCTTGGGCATTTTGGTATAGTAGTAGGTCTTGACCTCAGTTATGAATGAGGTTATTTCCATGTCTTCCAAAGCCATTGGGATCTAATGATATCCCTTGTATGCATCCAGAAAATAGAGCCATTGATATCCAGCAATTGAATTAACCATCTGGTCAATGCTTGGGAGTGGATATGAATCCTTTTGGCAGTACTTGTTGAGTGTACTGAAATCTACACGCATTCTCCAGGTCCCTTCCTTTTCTGGCATGACACTATATTGGCTAGCCATTCAGGATACACAACTTCTTTCAAAATTCCAACACCGAGAACAGCGTGGACTTCTGGAGCTATGACTTCATTCCTTTCCAAAGTAAAGGTTCTTTTCTTTTGTTTGACTGGCCTGACTCCTGGTTTGAGACTGATTTTGTGTTTTGCTATTTTTCTATCAATGCCTTCGATATCGGTAGGTCGCTAGGCAAAGACCTTTAGGTATTCTTGAAAGGAGTCAACTAGTTTTCCTTTGACTTTAAAAGGTAGAAATTCTCCTATCTTTATCCTTTTTTCAGGGAATTCAGGGTTGAAGAAAACCTTTTCTCCTTTGCTAGTTGCTTGGATTCTGAATTTTTCATCATCCAACAGTAGGTCAATAAAATCGACCTTCGAGGTCTTTTTTTATGTTTATGCATCACTTTCGGTGAGGTAGCATCGTGAAGCTACCTTTCTATCTCATTTCCTAGGTAATCCAACTATCTCCAAAGTAAATTCTCATACAGTAGTTCAATAGGGAAATTTCAACCTTCAGGTTCATGACTCCTTTCCTTCCCATGATTGTATTGTAGGTTCCTGGTGCATCGTCCACTAACTAATCCATGACCTCTGTGATCCCTTTGCAATTTTTATAAACCGCAATAGGAACTAGTAGAATTCCCTCTACATAGGTAGTACTTCAGTTGAAACTGGTCAAAGCTATGAACGACCTCAATAGTGAGCTTTTGTCAATTCTCATTTGGTCAAATGCCTTCTTGTACAAGACATTCAGTGCATTTCTAGTGTCTACCAAAATCTTACGGACCAGAAATTCCCCTATTTGGAAGAATACTGTACGGGGGTCAATATCTGCTCCCCGAGCACTCTTGTACCTTCTCTCGATTGCATTAATCTCTCTAACTAGAGATCGCTGGTTAGTTGCTGGTGGTGGTGGATTGACAGGACCTTCATTTGTTGCTAAAATTACTTGCAGGTGATCTTTTTTGATCAACCTCTCAATTTCTCATTTGAGATCAAAAAAATCCTGAATAAGATGGCTATGGTCTGTATGGTAATGAAAAAACTTCATCATATCTCTCTTTGCTAATGAGGTCTTGAGTGATCTCGATGGTCTTAAAAGACCTTTCTTTTCCATGACAACCAGAATTTCTACTCATGAGGCTGTCAAGGGGGTTGTCACTACATCAGGAATTGTTTTTCTCTTCTTGTCTAAAGGTACTCCCTTTGAATGAGAGTCTTTCATATCTTGCTTGGATGTTTGAGGGCTCTTAGGTTGCCCTTTAGATTCCTTCTCTATGGTTGAAGTGAGACTAGGAATCTTCTTCTGAACTGCAGTCTCTTCTTCCTTGATCAACTTTTCCAGGAGTGTTTGCAACTCCTTTATAGTCGTTACTAGTTCTTTAGCTAGTCGGAGGGCCACATACCCCCCCTTGCAATCAATGCTTGAAAACAGTGACATAAATTACATCATTCTTTTGCTCAATCTTTGATGACCCTTCAGAAAAAAAAAGGACAACCCGTCCCAACCCTTTAAATTCTTTGATCCTTGGAGTTAGGGTTGGATCAATCCCAATTGACAACTCTACCTAGAAGGTTGCTAACTCTCCCTTAATAATGTTGGATTGGATCTTCTAGATTCGGATGGATATTTAATTTTATTGGAGTCAAGTTATTTGGAAGGTACTCGTGTTGCCCATCAATAGCATTTCAGATTTCAGAGTTGAAAGCAAAATGAACACTTTCATGATCCCGCAACCTAAAAGGGAACTACTCCAAGTTTTCAAGCTCTATTCCAATTATGGTGCTTTTTCCTCCTCCTCCTTCCATTTATTTATTTATTTTCCTCCTGCGCTGAATCTTTTTCAGAAATTGGGTTGAATTCAAATTCTACTATTGTTTACTACTTTTAATCGCGAACCAAAGAATTTGGGATAAGGAAGCCAATCCAAGTATTGGCTCTTTTTCCACCTCCACACAAACCCAATCTCGGTAAAGCCTCTATCTTTCTGATTCAATATCGCATGGGCAAAAAGGTAAAATGGAGCTGGACCTCCGCCTTTGTCGGTGCAGCCACCGCCACAGCCATGACGGCTATCCTCTCTGCAAAGCCCCGTGACCCGACCTTCCACCTCATCAACCTAGACCTTACCTCCTTCAAACTCAACTTCCCGGTCCTCGATGCCGACCTAGTCCTCACCGTCCACGTTACCAATCCCAACATCGCTGCCATCCAGTATTCCTCGGCCAACATGTCCATCTGCTACGCCGGCTCGCTCTTGGGCTCAGCTCGCGTCGACGCCGGCTCCCAGCCGCCCAGGTCCTGCCAACTCGTCAACCTCCCTGCTCGTCTCAACGGGCTTGAGCTCGCAAACCACGCTAAGAAGTTTCTATCCGACGTCGCCCGGCGAGAGATGATTCTGGATGCGGCGGTGGACATTGAAGGTGAAGCAAAGGTGCTGTGGTGGGATCACAAGTTCAGAGTGCACGTGGATAGTCACGTGACAGTAGATCCTGTATTCCTTGACATTATTGACCAGGATAACAAATCGGAAATGGTGCTCTTTGGTGCCTAATTTTCTGTAATTTTAACTTCTTAAGTCCAATTTTTTGACCATATGTTGGCTCAGAAATTACGTTGTTGTACCCATGATTGTGGAAGTTGTACTCATAATTTTTTTTCTTTTCTTTTTAAAAAAAAACCAAAAAAGAAATGCGTGTCTTTCATCAACTTGGATAAAAATTTGGAATCGTAATGTTCGATCATAAAACTGATTAAAGTATATAAATGTGAAGCCATGTTTCCATTTTCAAGATTATTTCAGATTGAATATTAAAAAGAAAATAATAAACAATAGAGGATAATATCCTTCTTTAAATTAAAAAAAAAAATCAAATAAAAGAATTTATAATTGTTTTTATTTTACAGAAAAAAAATTTTAAAACAATTTTTTAACATCACCGGCTCACAATTTAATTATTAGTATTTGGAAAAAAACTCGGTGCTATAAAATTCTCTTTTCTATTAATTAATTCTAATTTAAAGAATGAAATCTTCACTGTTTTCTTTGGACTTCAATTCATTGCTTGGGAGATTAAGCAAAACCCAGAGAAGCAATGGAGGAGGGCAAGACAGTGGTTTGTGTATCAGCTTTGCAATTCGCCTGCACCGATGATGTCTCCACCAATCTTGAAACTGCTGAAAGGTCACTACTTTACCTTCACTTATTTTCTACCATGGTTAGATGTGATCAAATCATTTGTAAATTGTAATTCATGGAGAAAACTGAACAGTTTTATTGGGCTTTTTTCTTTCTCTATATTTTCTTACATTCATTGCAAAGTTTGGTCAAGTTTTTAATTTTCTGCGATTTGTGTTGAAAGTTGTAAGTAGTTTTGCTTAGTACTCTCTTCAGCTTCAGTTTCTAAGATTCTGAACTTCTGCTCGGTGCGGTTATTGCAACATATTCATTTGGATGAATCCTTAGCCACCTTTGTCGGGGAAGAGGAATTTCTATAATATTTTTATTTCTATTGGATTGGGGCAAGTTGTTTATTTAGATGAAGAGGAAGTCTGCTTTCCAACAGTAGAGTATAAGAGTTTTGGTTCTTTTCCCATTTGGATTTTTTGGTTTTTCTTTGATTTAATCTCTGAAGATTTCTGTTGGTAATTTGATCATCTTCCTGTCATTGTATCGACTGAATCTGAACATGTTACAGCAAGTTCTTGAATATGTTAGATCATTTCGAATCCTGAACATTTTCAAAACTATCATGAAGATTTAGAGATAATATGCGGGAAATGGTTTGATTCATCTTGAAATCCCATTGTTTTATATGATTTAACAATAAGAGGTTCGTTCTTTTCAAAAGAAATTTCTTATAGCTATTGTATTTTTTCATTGTTTCAATCCGTCAAACTATGCTTATTTCCTCCTCTCAAGGTTCACGATTTAGAGCTTTTTGCTTCTTCTGTCAAATGAAAAAGAAAAAGAAAAAAGAATTGGGCTAATGTAATTTAGACATAGAAAGTATATAATGCTTGCTTTTTCTTGATTTGTATATTTTATTTGATGAAATAGAATGAACTAGTGCATTTAGATTAAGGGATTAAAACAATAAAAATGAATATCATTTAAAATATCTTAATATTCTCAGTTAAATTTTGTTTATTACGTTTCAAATTCTCCTCCAATTCTGAATATTAATTCTTCTCATGTCCTTTATCAGAGCCAAATCAACTAATCCAATAAATAGTTAAGAGTTTTCTTCCTTTGGATTGTTATTTTGCTTTAATTATTATTCATCCTGAACCTGGCTCTTAATAAAATGAAAAATAAACAAAAACCTTGCAGACTAATCGATTTTGAAGTTAAGTTGCAATTTAAAGACATAACATTCTTCCAACCATTATCTTCTAGAATATATGAATCTAAGAGACCCCATCATTGCAGGTTGGTTCGAGCTGCCCATCAGAAGGGTGCAAATGTCATTCTTATACAGGTATAGATTCAAACAGCAAACGGCTGCCCTAGTTGGTCATTATTATAGATGCTGCTTCCGGTTGTGTGATTTTGTAAAGCAATTCATTTTTCTAATGAAAAGAAAAGGCCATAAATTTCTCTGAGCTTTTATTAGAGAAGTATCTAAATAAAGAACTTTCTACCTGAATGATGTCAACACTGTGAGATCTCTGACTTTTGTCCCTTTCAAACAATGTCATTCTTAGAAGATGGTTACCCTTCTTAGTAGGAAATTAGATTCAAATCATGTGCACCAAAAGAATCAAAAGAAACGAATTGCCTGAATTATCCATAGAATCTCTGAAAGTTTTATTCAAATGATTGAATCAAACTTATTGAGGGCATCTGTGGACCTAAATCTTGCAAATATTTCTCATCAAATGGAGGAATGCAAATCTTACTTCTCAATGTCAGTTTTATATTCAAATGCGTGGATGGCAAGGTGAGTTCTAGAAGCATTCTCAGCAATTTTCTATTAAAGTTCATGTTAGGTCTTTATGAACTTCTTTATCATCAGTTCAATTTATTTTATGTCTGCAGAAATTATGTTTATTGAACAAAACTGAAAGAAATCTCTAAAAGATTGGCAGGAAGAGTACTTTTGCAAGCAGAATTTAGAAGACATTTTTCTCAATTTTTTCTTTTCTTTGAAGGAATTGGATTGAATAAGGAATGATTTAACTGTGGAATTTTGATTTTTACTTTAAGAAAAGTTTTATATCAGGCAATACTTGGCACAAGTATATCAGCTATTGGACATCAACGTGCTTCACATTTATTTTATTTGGGAACTTATGTTGTTCATTCAGGTTCCTTGTTGTCTTGGGGGGGGGGGGGGGG
>JAOXNR010053117.1:0-14895 GCA_028571225.1 Parsonsia alboflavescens
TCTATATATAGCCCATTAGAGGCTTCTGTAAAATACACAGAAAATATACGACATTTTTTTTCTCCTAATTTGCCACAGTTAATGATCTGTCATTATGAATTCCTCCCTTCAATTACTTCATACAGCATAGTGAGCAAGATTTAATCATATCGTATTCCAAAAAATGAAACCGTAATTATCTGTGCGATCTAGGTCGATGGTCGTCATCATAGGTTCTATGACCTTTGGGGGAAAGTCCCTATCACGAGCTGATTTTTTGTCCTGTAACCTATTGTCTCTATCATGCCTGCTATAAGACTCAGATTTATACCTTCTTGATCTCTTTTCATCTCGTTAGAGCCTCTATCAGACGATTCAGCCCTCTGCCTTGCATCCTTATCCTTCCACCAATTGCCTCTCGTAGCTTTTGTGGCTCCCATCATGAGGAGACTCCAGAACATGACCTGACTTGCCGGATTGTCTTCCATTCCCTGTTGAATCGTTAAATTTGTCTTGAGCCCATCTTGAGCGTCTGTCTTCCTCATGACCCCAACCTGTGTTTGCAGTTCTCTGAACTGAATAACAGAGGAAAGCAAATGTCAGATACCACACATGAAGCTTGAAGACAGCAGCTCTAGTATGCTGCTATCACGACAGCTAGATCAGAAAGGAGAAATAAGCTGCAGAAGAAAATTTCACATAGCAAATGCTAATAGAAGAAGCCCATGAGGAGCAGTATTAAGGAAAACAGAACAATTATGTAACACACCATGAAGAATTGAATGACACAATTTCTATTTAAAATAAACATACGTAAGTAATTTATGTCCCACTAACTTTCGGTCACACCACTAACCATATTATAATAGAGATAATCTAGTAACTGCATAAAAATCAAACACACTTCTTAATTTTTCTCAGGTTAAAAATAGACATTCAATTCCAAACGAAGCAAGTATCAATATACATCCTTCAATCCAATAGCATATTCAGAAGCTCATAACGGGTTTTTAACCATAGCAGTGCCATTAACTGATTAACTAAGTGCAACTATGTAAACAGAATTTCATCCAAAGTTCTATGCCTAGGAACTACAGTTCATTAACTGATGAACTAGATGTGCAAAGCGTGCTTTCAGAATATCATATTGTAGAAATTCTCCTTCAATTGCACTAAAACATTTTGGAGCCAGCAAAGTCCAGGTAACTCCCTGTCTTGCAATCTGCTTCCTTCCCATACGTAATCAAGAGTTACTTGTAACAAGGTGAACACCCAAACATACAATACAACAAACATAACTCATGAAATAAAAATAGGTTTAATAATAGATGCACGTACTTGTTCATCGTGTGAGAATTTACACCCATCTCCTCAATTGCATTCACCCCTCAGGAAAGCACGGCAAACCCCATGCTCCTCCCTCTGCCTTTGTAGGGTCTCTTCGTCCTCTTCTTCTTTCTTCAGCTTAATAGAACTCAGCCGGGAAGCAGTGTTTGCAGGTTGGTTCAGAGAATTCAAACAAATAGCACTTCTCCGGAATTTTGTAAACAAAAACTTTTGAAATGTGAATATTAATTTTATCCAAAATGGATAGAATTTTGCTTATAATTAATGTAATAATTTTAACACTCATATAATATTTATATTAAAATTTAAATCAAACATTTAATCTTACAGGAGTCCTTAAAGTCTCATGGCATAGGAAATCCAGCTTCTAGGGTAACAGGTTTTCCTATTCATTAAGATAGACAACGCAGTGGGATAAATGTCCAACAATAACAATTGTGAAACAAAAACAAAATTGCATTTACAATTGTAAATCACAAATCCATCAAGGCAAGTGAAGCAACTTGCTTAAGAGTCTTTCGTGCTCGCCAATGAACAGCTGCAGCTTTTTCTGATGTTCCCATCTGGACAAGTATCCAAAGAGAACAAAAATTATAAGCTTCATACTAATGGGTAGATGAGAAAAGAAATTGATATTTCTCACAATAGCTGGTGAAAAATTTTACAATGCAAAGGATTATTTACTTCTTTAGAACTAGAGAAGTTTACTAATGGATCAAATGTACCCTAAGAAACCACAACAGCCACAAGGAAATGTTGACAGACATTGACTTGGAGATGTTCAATGAACAGGGAGAAACTGGGTTACAAGTTTTACCTTAACCTCCATCTGATAATAATCTCGCCACAAGTTAACATCTTGGTCATAAGTTGTAAGGGCAGATTCATATAATTTTCGAGCATTTTCAAGACCATCGGTGTTACCAGAACAAGCAAGATTGAATTCCAGCTCAATGCAGTTCTTATATAGCACAAGCCCTGGATGAGGCAAGCCAAGGTATCTGCATTTACAACATAACTGTGAGAGATACATGTCACGACACCCCTTTAATAGAAAATTTATAGAAAAAATTCACAGAGATACCGTTTATACATCTCTCTTGCATTCTGAATTCCATCCCTTTGAAGGATGATATGAATGACAATAGAAGAAACAGAAAATCCTTCATCACTACCGCCATTTTTTGCCACTGAAAGCATGGAGGTCTCTACAAGCTCATCTAAATAATGTCTATCATGTCCAAAACATTTCAAGGTCTGCAAACCACATAATGTACTTTGATTACAAATTAGAAACCAAGGGATTCCAGTCATGTCAACTAGGTCAGGAGATAAAAAGATTAGGTAAAACAAACATGAAAATGAGTATGGAATGACTAGAAAAGAAAAAATCATAAATGAGAAATCATGCAATCGCATGCATCCTTCAGCAGGCACAGACAACCAGAAGAAGTTAAACAAGTTGAAGCTTAATGATCAATGAAAATGTCAGAATATTAGATATTACAGCTAGCTAATGACTCTCCAATCAATAACAGCACAGAAATCCTCTATCTGCATATCTGCCTCAAATGGGCCGTCAAAGTATTCATTCCACCAAAGAAACTGATAAAAAGGATGAACGACTACATTCCTTCTATTTATCAACAATAAGAGAGGGGATTTCGATGAAAAATGAGAAATAATCAACTAAACAAAGAGGTAAAGCTTGCAACTTTGGTTTCTGAGAAATTTCCTACATACCATATGCCACAAGTTTTCTGCTTCTGAAAGGGCAATTTTGTTTAGAAGATTTCTCAGAGGATCAAACATTGATGACAGCTTTTCTTTCTTTAGGGACTGAGGATGATCTTGAATGCATCTCAGTTCTATTGAAAGCCATAGTGCCCATAACTTTGTAGAATCTGAAAACTTATTGCAACAAAGCTTTCCTACAACCATTTTAGCTTCATCTAGTTTCCCCAACTGCAACAAAAATGAAACATATTGGCAAGCAAGATCCTCCGAAATGAGCCCTGAGCTTTCTGCTTTTTCATACGTTGTCAACAACAGAGAAAGAGGATCCACAGTGAGCCCAGAACTGCTGAAATGCTCAGAACTCTTGTCATTCCTAATTTTGTCAATGGCATCAGTCAAAAACTTTGCATAAAGATCAAACATTGTGGCTGAAGGCAAAACTTTCAATCCATTCTTGTAAACCTACAGATCACAGAACAAGCAATTAGGAATAACATGTCAGAAATATAATATTCCAGAGCCACACAATATACTAACAAATAAACGTGGAATTGTAAACCCCATGATCTATGTATTTCTTCTCTTTTTTTCATTTTTATTTATTTTCACCCAGGAAGAATGGGAGAGCTAGAAGAGGAAGTATAGGCCTCATTAGAACCGAGGTTTGTCAATCAATACAAAATATGACGTAGAATGGTAGTAGGCAAAGCATAACAGATCAGTTAGCAAAATAACATTAAGCTAATTTACCTTGACTGCTTTGCTCAAATGATCTGGTGAAATTTCTTCAGTCATGGTTTGCCTACTTTTATAGTCAAGATATCCATGCCTGGCAAGCCAATCCCAGTAATTCGGATCTCTTGAAAAGTCTCGCTCTAAGTCCGCAACTATCATATTTTGCATTGCATCTGAATTAGCCAACTCCGTCGCTTCCAAAATCTCTAGAAATCTTGTTCTCAAGTTGAAACTAGAAGGAAGAGCCTCAATTGCCCCATTGTAAACAGTGCGAAAAATGTTCAGACCCTGCTCCTGAAACAAATTCAATTTTTCTTGTGACTCCAAATCTTGGACATTTGATGCCTTGTCCTCCTCTGCCTTATCCAGCGCCACAAATAGTTCACTGTTCTCTTCTCTCCATTGCTTTTCATCTTTTTCTTTCTTGTTATGAACCAATGTTAACTCATCCTCCCCAAGGGCAGCCTTGCGAGCTTTTAGCTTATTAAGATATGTTAGTTCCATACGAAGATACTCTACCCATAAATCTTCTGAAGTTGGGCATGCTCTCAAACCACTTTGCATGAGAGCACGAGCAGCAGCGGCATTTAAGTTATGATCAAATTCCCATGCAGCGGCATAGATCCAGACACCAGGCACTTTTGGATGAAACCTAATCAGCTGAGCTAAGGCCTACACGGGAATAATAGTAAAGAGAGAGTTACATCATATAACCACCTGACATGATGTGATGAGGATAAAACAATGAAATGGTAATCAAAATCTGCACTTCAGTTCTAGGTGCCAGAAATGCAATCTGGGTTACAGGACTCCTTTATCAGCACATTCACAATTGAAAAGGCCTTCATCAATTGCATAGGATAGCTCATTATGCACTGAAAACAACTAGAGAAAGGTACAGGATAAATGGAAGTAATTACAATTCATAAGAGAAATCAATTTCCAAAAGAAAAGTGCAGAGGTAAATTACAAATATAAGTGAAAAACGCAAATCAAACATGTAAGTATTGCATTGACAATAATGCCTTAAACATGCATGCACACATTCATTCACCTATTTTCAAGCAACTTAAATTTCATTCATTCCCCTCCATCGGAGTATGAAATTGTATGCCTATCATTTTACAAATCATCTTAAATTTCAGGGAGGAATTCAAAAAAGGATAGGTATATTGACTAAATACAACACCAATAACAGCTTACTACCCTAATTCATTTTCTCATTTTCTTTTTCCAATTGCATCTTATAAACTTATGCCAACATTTTTTTCAGAATAACCTATTTTGGCTTAATTAACACCACACCAATCAGTATAAATTGTTTTGTTTTTTCGTTCAACCACTTGAATCGCCAGAAAGCACTAACCTTTTTCATTCTACCGTTACTCCTTTGCCTACAAAACTGTAAATACTGAAACCAGAGCTCAATATCTCCCTTAAAAATATTAGTAGCCAGTCGATAAATGTCCACAATTCTCGCGACGCCCGCATAATCGGACACTGATTTTTTCCACTTCTTATTCTTCTCGGTTTGCTGCCTCAAGAATGCTTTCTTTCGGAGTAGCCGGAGCTCGTCTAGCTTCTTTTCGTAGTCAATGTATGTCAAGAAGTCATCTTTCAAAGGACTTGGCCTCTTCAGCCGATACTCGAACTTCCGTCGTTGCTTAACTATCTCTGCTATCTCCCGCCTACTGAACAAGTTACGCCGCTCTAAGTCATCTAACTCATTGAGCATTCGCTCAAGCTTGTATTGAACTACGTCCGCCATTGCCTCCCGAGTTCCTTCGTCAGCGCCTTCGTGTTTTTTCTCTTTGCCACAGTTTTTGGGCGAAGGGTTTTTGGTGTTATTTCTGAGTCTCCGAATCGATCAAAGAAATCAATCCCATGGTATCGACATGGCGCAACAACACTTTCTTCTCAAAATCAAAATCCACAGCCTTAAACCAATTACCTTCTGTGATTGCAATTTCCAGAAGAAGCCTTCTTTGTTTAACGCCCGACTGACGACTAGACGAGGTCGGGGAGTGACGGAGAGTCAGAGTAACCGAGTAAGTATTGCCAAACCCGGGCAGAAGCAATGGAAAAAGAGGGTTCAGACGGAGGCAGGAGTTAGGAGGTGGCGTCCTAGAAACCGAGTATCAGAAAAAAAAACAAACAAAAAAAAGCCCTGGCCCCAAAGGGCCGGGCTAAAAAGCCCCAATTTCAAATCAAATTAAAAAAGAACAGCAACAACTTAAAAATGGGGTCGGGCTGGGCAGGCCCTTTTGAAACCTCTATCGCCGTTAATGATGTTTTTGTTGTCTGAATCTCCGATAATGAGCACGAAGGAGTTGATGAGGTTATTAAATCTGGGCTATTTTATTTTCTCATATTGGGCCTAGATAGCCATATTGACCAATGAAAATTCACGACAGGGATGGTTATATTGGCATTTAATGGTCTTGGGCCACGAATCCCAAAATAAAAAGACCTGCGTAATAGTGCAAAAATTAGTAGATAAATGTTTTGATCATACACAGTGTTATTGGCTAATTTACTCTTTAAGTTATACTTTTTTAGACGTTTTGATTCCTTAAATTTTTTTTTATCTGTTTAGTTTTTCAATTTATCTTTTGATCCTTTTGATCAAATTCTTCACAAATTTCATCAGAATTTGGAGTCATTTTGATCAATACAACCCTAGACTTAATTTTACTTGACCTTGTCATTCATGAATTAGTTGACCAAAATGACTCCAAATTCTAGTGAAATTTGTGAAGAATCTAGTCAAAAGGATCAAAATAGCCAAATGTAAATTGTTTAAGGACTAAACAGGCCAAAAAAAACTTTGGGACCAAAACTTCCAAAAGGATATAGTTTAAGGACTAGATTGACCAATAACTCATAGTGCATAATTGCATATTTAAATTCAGTTGCCATTTCTTTTCTCCTTTTTTTTAAATTTATTTATTTTGGTGGATAGAATTAAAAAAAAAAAAGGATTCTTGAAATACAAAAGTAATTATATTTCATTAAAAAAAATACATATATTGAGAAAATTAAAATATCATTAAAAAAATAATTTCAGTGTATTTGTATATAAAATAAGTGAAAATTTTAAAAAAATGAAAATCTAGAGAATTTAATATTGAAGGTGATGGAGCTCAGAAGTAGCCTCCAAGTCACCCCAAACCACAATGATGTCCGTAATCACAACCTGAGAACAAAGGAAATAGGTCACTAGAGTGGGTTGTCGCCTGAGGAAGAGCTTTGATGCCTAAGTCATTACTATGAGACAGTAATCTTGTGTAATTAATTCTAAAAGTACTATCCTTGTCTGTAGATTGTTTGTAATTCGATTACATATTAAAAAATGAAGCTAGTTACCTCTTTGATTAGGGCTCTTCTATTATGTGACAGTAGGCAATTAAGATAATTATGAGATTATATTATATCCCGCCTATTGCTCCTAATATCGTGGAGTTTCCCTAAGTTTGGATATTTTGTCATTCACATATCTGGTCGAGAACTACAAGCTCGCTAACAACCTTTGGACCAACTTCACGACCTGCCAGTGGACATCAAAGGTCTCGACTATCTCTTCTGGGAGGTCACGCCGAGTGATTAAAGACTCTTGGAGTTTTTTAGGAGTTGCGCATAATTGGTCGCAACATGGAAGACGTATGAGACCGTGGTCCAATGAGATATCTCCTGAAATCATTTTGGAGGTTGATGATCGGAAGGTCGATGGTAGGAGGTCACTGCCCACTTTTCCTCTTTGACTCGTGAGTTTGACTTTCAAGTATTGAGGTTGGGGCTTTGAGCCTATTTGGGTTGACTTATCTGGGCCGTGCCGTTTCTCCCATCATTACCCCACTTTAGGTCCAACGAGCTCAAAGGTCGTGGCGCCTAAATTACCATCTTTAAGTCGCAACCTTTGAAGGGTCGTGCCTTTTTCTCTGTAACGGCTTGTTTTTTAGAGGAGACATGCCTCATCAATCTTGGCAATTGCCTCGATTCCTGATCTCATGGATCCTTCTTCAACAACCTAAAGGACTCCTTATCTCATATAAATTATTAGTCTTTTGAAGATTTTAGGACTTACCTAAATTCTTTCTCTTGCTTGCGAAATCTTTGCTCACAATGCTTTCTTTCTGCAACATCCTCTACTTCCTTTCTTGAATTTCTTTTCCTTCTCTATCAGGCAAGTGACTCAGAGCCCATCACAACTCTCTTCTTAATTCTCCAAGGAATTTTAAAAGAGTGAGTTTTCTGTTCCTTTTACTGCTTTATGAAAAAAATTCATCTTTTGCTCTTTTCGAATAAAAAATGTCTTCTGCATCCTCTGCATTTAGCACTCCCTCTCTCCATTCAATAGAAGTAGAGTGTCCTTTTCCCCCTGTTGACCTGGAGAACGAGATTTTTTATTTCCCTCCAGTTTTTGTGAGAGCTCCCCTAACAAAAAGTAAGGTTTATCGATCTTCTGAATTGGAGGTCTTTTCCATATCTTCTTCTTTAGGACCCACTGAAATTTTTGAGATCAGTGGGGAGAGGGGACTGGAGAAAGGTGACATAATCGTTGCTGAGAAGGGTGAGTGCCCTTGTAGTTGGTGTGATGGACACATAGTTCTTCAAGTCGCCAAACTCAGAAGGGGCTTTCTTTTGCCCTATCTACACCTTCTGTTTTTGTATATTGCTTATTTCTGTGGCTTTCCCATAGCCTAACTTGTTCCAAATTCTATACGGGTAGTGGTCGCGTTCATCGCGATCTGTCATCTTTACCGAGTTCCAGTCTCATTGAAGCTCGTTAGGGTCAATATCTCCTTGACACCATAGAATACCTCCATAGGGTATCTTCAATTCAATCCCTGTTATAAGCTGGTAGGTCCTTTTCAGTCCTCTGTAGAGGATTGAAAAAATCCTTTCTTTTTCGCTAGACTTCCTAATAACCTGATCCGGTCTGAGCTCTATCTAGATAGGAATATGAGTCAATCTTTTTTCAACTAGATCCCTACCCTGAAAAGTGAACAAGAGAGGGATAAAGCCATTTTAATTGAAGTGGTCCATTCTGATGTGCTAAGGTCGGGTGTAGTTTACCGGTCAAGCCTGTCACCTTTCTGCACCCTGCTGTACTAGGGGGTCTAGCAGACCAGGACCTACCTTCTGTCAGGAGAGCTATGGGGATTTCCTCTGCTGGTAGGAAGCTTTTCTGTCTACTTTCAATGAGTTTGTCTTAACTTTTTTGTGCATCGATACATTTTTCCTTCTTTTTTTATTTTTTTGACAACAAAGAGGACCACCTCTTGGCTTTTGAAGTCTACTCCTTTATGAGCTCTTGCTGGTGGAGTTGGTGGCACGACTGGTGCCTCCTCCACTGCCGAAGCTCCGACCAAGATTCCTATTCCCCAACCTCGGGGAAAGAGGATTGTTGTGGCCGACCGGACCTGGATTGCTCTGAAAAGGAGCTCTGAGGTAGTTGCTCTACGGGCCTCTAAAAGGCCTGTGAACATTTCTATCTCTTCTTCTTCCCCTTCTTCTCAGTCCTCACCCTCTGAGGGGAGGACTCCTCCAACCTCCTCAGGTAAGGGGAAAGCTCCGATGACCTCAAGGTTGAGGCTAGAGTTCAATGGTCGCGCGATCAAGGAGGTCGCAGTCATACTGAAGAGGCTGTGGAGTGCTTCCCTGGCCACCCATACTATCGAGGGGACCGAAATATAGGTCCTCGACCTCACAATTTAGTCCTCAGACTCTTTGTTTCAATGGCCACACTCCTTGTCATTCTTAATGGAGTGTGTGCCCCCAGTTGACTGGGAGATTTGTCGGCAGCTGAATGATGATGAGCTGGACAAATACACAGCTTCCTTCTATACTGCAGTAAGTCTCTTTAACTTTCTTTATTTTTGCAGTTGATTTTGTTTCGACTTGTTTGTATTTCTGACCTCATTTTTCCTTTGTTTCAAAATTATGTCTTTTTTGGTGAGCGACTAAGAAGACAAGCGTAGAGGGTCAAAAAGGACCCAGAGTTCTCCACCCTGATCTCCGGGCTTCAAGTTGAAAAGGCTCTTCTAGAGAACTAGAATGCTAATCTCGAGGCCTCTGCCGAAAAGGCTAATGCTTCCTATACTAACGTGTTCAATCTTTTGCAAAAATGCAAGAAGAACATTAAGGAAGCCAGAATCGAGAATCAGGCCATCTCTACAGCTCTAGGGGATGCTGACTAGAAGAATGAGCAGTTGCTCGAGCTCGGCAATCAGCAGAGGGAGCGCATTCAAAAGCTTGAGGCCTGGCTGGATGACCTGCAAGGTATTTGCGACGATGATGGCAATCTTTCCTTAGCCAAGCTCTAGGGAATTCCTCCATTTCAGAACTACGTAGAGTCCTTGTTGTGACTTCAAATACTGGGGTTTTATGTGGAGGTCACGGATAAACTCCGGGAGCTTAACTCGAGGATGAAGACTGACCCTAAACTTGATGCTCAACTCTAAAATCCGGAGTCAGTTGTCCTTCTTCCGTGGGAGCAAGAAATCCCGACCTCGCAGAAGGAGGTCAGTGCAGCAGAGGTCCTGGCTAAGGTTAGCCAAGCTGATGAGGCCCCTTTTGGAAAGGGAAAAAAGCCAATGGTTGAGCCTCCTGGAATTGAGACAATTGGGAGGGAAATTCATGACATCCCTAATGTGGCGTTCGCTCGACCTAAAGGTCCAATTATTCATGGCTATGGAGACTTGATTACTCATTACCCCTTTCATCCATTGCATATTGATTTTGATGAGGTACTTGACCCTTTTTTAGCTATCCACCTATCCTTAGGCAAACCCCTATTTACAGATGCTAACTGTTATCCTGTAGGCCCCTCAAATGCCTCCGGCCTAGAAATAGCTGTGGAGGATGAGGATCCAGAAGATGAAGAACCCCTCAGCCACCACCGACCGAGAAGGTAGCGTGGAGAAGTAGGCCCTGCCAAAGTCGCTAGAAGTTCCCCAAATATGATGAAGAGAAAAACTGAGCTCTTGTAATAGAATAGGATCTTCCACAATCTTTCTTCTTCATATTTGCAATACTGAATATTCAGCTTTTTATTCTTCTACTTCACTGTATTGAATATTTCATTTCCAGAGGTTTGTTTGTGGCCTCTTACTTTATATTAGCTTGATTTTCCCCAAGTATCTTGTCTTTACTTTAACATTTTGATCTTGCATAATAATCTGAACTGACTTTGAAACTAAGGCAAATAAGATGAAATAAGATCTCAATAAGCTCTGAAAACTTGTTTTTTATTCATGCCTTGTCAAAATTAAACTGAAGTGGTCATTGAGGTCACTTTGCTATTCAGCGAACTCCTTTCAAATAGTTTCCAGAGCTATATAGTGAATTTGTGAGAAATTCTTAGAAGCTTTAAGCGTAGAATTTCTTTAGATGGCAAATATTCCAAGGTCTTAGAAGTTATCTTCCTTTGAGATCAACGAGCTTATAGCTCCCTCCTCTGTGGACTCCGTGGATTATGTAAGGTCCTGCCCACCTCCATTGTAGCCTGGCCAGTTGTAATTGTTTCATCATATCTGACCTTTAGAGGACCATTTCTCCAACTGTGAAGTGTTTTTCTTTCACTTTTTCATTGAAAAAAATTTGTAACTTGCCTTTTGTATCTTCTATCAGCTTCCATGGCTTTGTTTCTAACTTCTTCAAGAAGGTTAAGGTCTGCCCTTCTCTCTCAATCATTTAAGACTGAATCATAATCGGTCAGTCTTAGGAATGCTATTCTAACCCCGACTAGCATTACTACCTCTGCACTAAAGTATAAATTGAATGGTGTTTCTCCAGTAACTTTTCTTGGCATGGTTCTATATGCCCACAAGATGCTTGGAATTTCTTCTGGCCAGGAAGGCCTGCTATCAAGCTCGGTAAGTCTTTTCTTGAGACCTTCCAGGATGGTTCTGTTTGTAACTTCTGCTAGTCTATTAGCTTGGGGATAAGCTACAGAGGTTAACCTCTGTTCAATATTCAAGTTTTCACAAAAAGTCTTGAATGGGTTGCCTATGAATTGTTATCCATTATCTGAGATAGTACTCGAGGAATCCTAAACCTGCATACAATGTTCTTCCAAACAAAGGACTGGACTTTCGGAGATGAAATTGTTGCCATTGGTTCAGCTTCAAATCATTTGGTGAAATACTCTACAGCAAAAATCAGGAATTGGACACCTCTCACTACTTTTGGGAAGGGTCCTAATATGTTGACACCCCAGATGTCAAAAGGTACCAATGCATTGATGGATTGATACCTTGTTGATGGCACATGTGATTTGTTTCAGTGTAACTGGCAGCTCTTGCATTTTTGTATGACCTTCTCAATGTTTGAGACCATTGAAGGCCAACAGTACCCCATCCTCAATATTTTCTAGGGACAATTTTTGCTCCTATGTGTGATCTACATATTCCATTATGTACCTCTTCAATGACATACTCTCATTCTCTTTTGCTTTAGGCATTTTACAAATGGCCATGTGTATGATCTTCTGTACACCTTGTCATCTTTTATTAGGACATAACGAGGTGCCCACTTTTGCACTTGGTGAGCTTCTTTGGGATCGTGTGGAAGGTCGCCATTTTTGAGGAATTTGTAGATTGGATATCTTTAGTCTGCTTGATCCTCTATAACCAAGTTCTCTTCCTGGTCTACGGTTTGAGAGTATAATTGTTCCACTAACAATTTTGCTTTTGTCCCTACAATCTCTCATTAGACTTTAGATAATGCGTCTACTTCTATATTTTGCTCTTTGGGTATTTGCTCAATGAAGAAATGCTCAAGATTGGATGCTATATCCCTTACTCTTCTAAGATATTTGATCATGTTTTCCTCTCTAACTTTGTAATCCTCAACGATCAGGCTTGTAATAACTTGTGAATCAGCTTTAAAGTGCAATTTTTGCACTTTTAGAGCTTTTATGAATCTTAGACCTACTAAGAGAGCTTCATATTCGAATTCGTTATTCGATGTTGGGAAGTGGTACTTCATAGAGTAAGGGATTCTCACTCCCTCACGGCTGATCAGTACATGGTCCAGATATTATTTTCACAAGCGCTTGTGATCTCTATTGGAGCTCTTGTGCATTCTTCTACAAGTCTGAGAAAGCTTGAGCTTTGATTGCTTTCCATGGCTTAAATTTAATTTGATATCTTGAGAGCTTGAGAGACCACTTCATTGTCTTGCCCGATAGCTCAAGTTTCGCCAGTGCTTATTTTAGTGGTGGATTAGTTAACACTCTTATCATTCAAGCTTCAAAGTAGGTTGTAAGCTTCCTTGAGGTAATAATAATCAAGTACAAAATTTTTTTGAGGTTTAAATATATAATTTTAGGACATTTGAGCAAATAGCTTACATAATAAATTGAAAATTGTAATCTTGACCTTTCTACTAGTAGCACCGAGCTGACTGCCTTTTCTATTGCAGTTAGGTACATTAGAATCCTCCCCTTACCTTGGGGAAACAAGTTGAGAGGGCTTCCCTAGGAGGTCTTTCAGCTTGCCAAAAGTTGTTTGATAATCTTTAGTCCACTGAAAATCCTTCGGCTTCTTTACGACGTCATAAAATTTTTCTCCTTTGTCAGCCATTTTGCTAATGAAACCCCCAATGCCGCCATATTTCCTATTAGACTTTAGACCTCTTTAATATTTCTGGGAGGCTCCATGTCTAACAGTGCTTTTATCTCCATGCCTATTTTCGATATCATGAAGCCCGGGAATTTACCCGCCAAGAACGTCGAAGGTACATTTCTTTGGGTTAAGCTTCATATGAGTAGCTTTCAATGTCTAGAAAGTGTCCTTGATATCTTCAATGAAATCTTTAAAGGTCTTGGACTTGATTACGATGTCATCTACATAGACCTTAATGTTCCTTCCAAGCTGGCTCTTGAAGACCTTGTGTATAGTCCGCTGAAATTTTGCCCCTGTATTCTTCAGACCGAATGGCATCTTGGTGTAGCAGTAAGTGTCGACCTTTGTAATGAACGAGGCCTTTCCATGTCCTCTATTACCATTGGAATTTGGTGGTACCTTTTGTAGGTGTCCAGAAATCACAGCCATTGGTAACCGGTTGTGGAGTTTACCATTTGATCAATGCTAGGGAGTGGGTATGAATCCTTCTGGCAATATTTATTTAGCGTGGTGAAATCCACACACATCCTCGACGTCCCTTCTTTCTTTGGCACAACCATTGAGTTAGCTAGCCATTCCGGGTACACTATTTCTTTTAAAATTCCAGAGGCAAGAAGAGCTTGGACTTCTCGGGTTATGACTTTGTTTCATTATGGAGCAAAGATCCTTTTCTTTTTGCTTCACTGGCTTGACTCATGGTTTGAGCCCAACCTTATGCTTTGCAATTCTTCTGTCAATGCCTTCGAGGTCCTCATGTTGCCAAGTAAAGACTTTCAGATATTCTTGTAGGGAGTCAACGAGCTTCCCTTTAATTTTGGAAGGTAAAAGCCCGCATTTCTTTATCCCTTCTCAGGAAATTCTGGATTGAGGAAAACTTTTTCTCCTCTACTGGATATGTGAATTCTGAATTCATCCTCTTCGGGAGGTCGATCAAATCTTCTTGCTTGAGCTTCGCTGAGCCCTTTGTATTTCCTTCAGCGAGGTAACACTCTGCAGTGAGCTATATATCTCCTTTTAGGACGACCTAGGCGTCTCCAACTTGGATCTTCATGTCGTAGTTCAGCAAAGAAATCTTTACTTTCAGTTCCATAACTCCCCTTCTCCCTAGGATTGCATTATAGGTAAAGAGAGTGTCGACCACCAACCAGTCCATGATTTCAGTGACCCCTTTACCATCCACGTACACTATAGTTGGAACCCAATGGATCCCCTCTGCATAGGTCATGCTATCGTTAAAGTTAGTTAGGGTGGTGTCTAACTTTATGACCAAAGCGAAAACAATGGTGGGGATGATAGAACCTCAACTGCAATCAACTTCACTCGAAAGTCTTTTATAGGAAAGGGTGAATCAAGAATAAAATGACAATATTCTTGAGACACTACGATAATCAAATTTTATTGAATGAGAAAACTCAAAGCTTCAAAAAAACAAAGTCTGCCGAAAAAACAAACAAAAACGGCAATAAAT